>JAUMGZ010210574.1:0-11985 GCA_032359645.1 Pododesmus macrochisma | reverse complement strand
GGTTAAAGTTTTGCTGCAAGTGTTGAAATGCACTATTATACAATCAAATATGTGTACTAGGATGCTGATATTTAGCACGAGGGTAGTTTGGGGGTATACGAGTGAAATTGGAAATATTTTTTATAAAGAAATGAGTTTTGACATGATTTTTAACTTTAACTTTTTCCAGGTTAAAGTTTTGCTGTACGTGTTGAAATGCACTAGTATCCAATCAAATATGACATTTTAAAAACTTTTGTATTAAATAGAAATCATACAGTTTGATTGTGCATGGACTTGAAAACATCGGAGCATGCAAAGCTAAATTTTGTCTGGTGTCTGTAATAGGCTACTTCTGTTGAAGTGCAAAACTTTTGCACATAATTGTGTTGTTTTCCCCCCGAATTTTCCTCTTTTGCACAAAAACAAAGTTTTCAAAATTTGATAAGCGGTCTCCTATGAACAGGGGGATTTAGAATTGTTCAAAAGGTAGCGTTTATCCCAAAGATGAAAATTAAAAAAGATACTAATCAAACAACAAAATTAAATTATGTTCGCGTTCCAAGTAGATTGATATTAAGGTCAAGTGGGCCTGTTGTTTTAATCTTAGTGGGGGAGTTGCCATTCGGCATTCGTACCTCCTTTTTGGCTCCTGCCTTTGATTATCAAGGTCTAAGCTATTCAGTTTTCAAATTCGCAATAAATTTGGAAATTGTGTAAAAAATACCCAAGAACCAAAAAAGTTACCCAAAATGTTAAGTTTAGTTGTTAAGAAATTATTGACCTACAGTAAGTATTTAATCAAGAATAAACACCATAAAATGCATTTTGTTGTACTGTATTCTGTCAATGAAACCAAGTAAAGTATTTGTTTAGTTATCTTGTTCATAACATACATGTATTATCCAGATTTCAGATTTCAGATTTCAGATCCAGATTTTTTGCATGATTAAACAAACCTCTATTTTGTGATTTTGCAGGATCGGGTAGAACGCATGCGAGGACGCTCAATAGATTCTGAAAAAGATATAAACTTTTACGAGGATATCATGTTACCTTTGTTAAGACGACTCGCTAACAATGAAGAATTCCTCGACGCCATTTACAAACAAAAGCTGATTCCTAATTTAGTGTCACATTTTCAAAAGCATGTTCGACACTACACGCTCACGAGTGGTGCGTTGATAATATGTTCCATTTGTATGTGCCAACACGGAAAAGCTTCCAGTTTGGAATTCACGCAGCAGTTTGTGAGATCACACGGTCTTGATTTCTGCGTAAAAGCTTTGAAGAGTTATCAAAAAATGTCGAAAGTTGCTATGGAAACCTTGGTTGAATGTTTCTTTCCAGTTGTCTGTGCCATTGAGACACAAGAAGGTAGAGATTGGGTAGAACGAAATAGCACAAAGATAGTTCAACTAAACGAAGTCAAAGATCATTCGTCCTTATTAAGATTAAAGGAAAGTTGCCTCAGTATGAAGGCGGATGACATGTGGACTAAGTTCTGGTCGTATTTTGATAGCATGCTATTGAAACAGTCGGATATAAAAGCCGCTGAGATTCTTGACGAAGAAGAAAAGCTACGATTCCGTAAAAGCAAAAAGAAGGAAAAGAAAAAAGAAAAGAGGCACAAGACTAGTATTGATAAAACATCAGTAGCAAATCCATTAAATTCGGTTATACATATACCCGAAGACCGTCTGCCCTTTGAAGGAAACAAGTCGGTAGAACAAGAACCGAGAAAAACAATGAATTGTGAAGAAAACATTTTTGATAAATACAGTAAGTCAGAAATGCAGTTATCCAGGAAGAACAATGCATGTGCATACGAAGGCGGGGTTTCTACGATGTTAAGATCAGAGGAATTCATACGCGACAGCACCCCAGTACAGGAATCACAATCTAGCCCTCAGTTGAAAGGAACAGTAGAAAGTTCTAAATTAGATCGTCAAGAAAGCATATGGGTTAAAGTGCAGGGGAAGAAAGAGAAGAACAAGGTATGCAAAAATCGAAATGATACACCAAAGACAGATACCAAAAATACATTTAGTACTATTCACCCGGTAAAGAGAAAGAAACAACGCCAGCCCCAGAACCTATATCCAAAAGACAATAAACAGGTTAGTTATTCTGATATTGCTAAAGGAAATCATGCAGAGAACGAAAAAAGAAAGTACAAAGAAAGAAAAAGCGGGGCGTCGTCCACTGTTATCGATTATGAAGATGAGTTTCCATCATTAAACGGGTTTGTGGACAACAAGAATAAAGTGGAATCTCATATGAAGACCGAGGAACATCGGAACTCGAGAGGAAATGGCGAAGATGCATACGAGTTAGAAGCAACAACGTCGTATACTGATACCGACTACACGCCATCAGAAGTGAGCAGCTCGGAAGATACCCATTACATCGTGTCCCATGATGCATCACTGGACACACAGTCAATCACTTCTACAAGCTCTCATATTGGCATAGCACATCAAGAAGAAGAAACACCACCGCAGTTATGTTTCTTTTACAACGGCCCCAACAATACTATGGATTTGATGGAAACAAATTGCAACGAGAGTAATGAAAATGATCAAATTGCTAGCAAAATGCATTTTGTTAGAGGTCCATCAGATGATAGTGTATCAACAAACCAAATTCAAACACAATACGTTAGGGCGTCGTCGCAGGCTGATAACGATGAGCAAACAAGTAATGCACCATTGCCAGGTGGATCTATACTTAATCAGCACAATATAAACAACACAATATCAAACGATCAACAAAATAGACAAAACGATCAAGCACAGCTTCTGTCTGATTTAATATCCAATGTATTTAGCTCCTCAGCGCCAGAACAGGCAGAGATACGTTATAACATTATCAATCAAATCCTAATGGCAAACAAGCAGCATTTCGAAACTGGTACAACCGAAGATGTTTCATATATGCAGAATATTAATACACCCGATAATAAAGTTTGTAAAAGCAGCAAAACTTCAGGAAAATATGGTTCAACAAAATCAACGTCTTGTTTCGATTCTCAAGAGTTGGAGAATATTTGGTCACAATGCAACGATACTCCAAAGTGTGTTCAGAGATTAAAAGAATCTGAAAGCTACAATGGGTTCAGTTTTCTCGACCATGACTGCAGTACGTATATTTCCGCAAAGAACAACGACGGCTCTTCATTAGAGGGACTCGGAACATCGTTCTCGAAAAACAAAGTTGAAAGCGACTTGAATAATATACCAGCAGAAGTATTACATGTTAGAAAAGAAGAAAAAGAGTATGAACAACAATGCAAAGGCCGACAGAATATTGCTGTTATACAGCCGATCGGTTTTCCACCTAATTTGTCCTCATCCGGCTTCCAACGAGACACACATATTTATCAAGACACTAGCCCATTTACCAGAAACCGTTCTGCTTATCACACGGCAGAGACACGAGAAGTTGCCTTTCCATCTGATCTTCGCGAAGACGAAGAAGAAGAACACGTTGAAAATTTCAGCGTTAATGCTAGTGTCACAGAGACAGAAGCTAAGGAAGTTCTGCCAGTATTTCCTGGTTTTCATGACGATACTTTCAAGGCGTCTATGTCGAAAGATAAACCGGAGACCCAAACTACACTAGAATTCCTCAAACGTATGCAGTTGTTGAACTATTATCAATCACAGTGTACCGAACCGTGTATTTATGGTTCAGTATATTATAATGAATTACCTTACTACTGTTCAGCAATGGGCATAAGTGAAAACACCCTTAAAGCAATGTCATGTGACAATTATCAACCTGGTGCCGCGTGTCATAATACCGGAGCAGCTGAGTTGAATAAGTACAGCGCAACGCAGCAAAACTCGCCAATAAACGCAGATTTTGTAAGATTGAATGGACAACTGTTTGATATGGAAACACCAGAGAGAAAGAAAACTTTGACATTTAAAGATATTCCAGTACCCCAAGACGAAGGTAACGGACTTGATCAGCAGGATACTAACCAATTTGAAGAAACGATACGAGATCAGAGTAAATTTATAGAAGAAGCTCACGAAAGTTGTGGTGTTACACCAACTGAAGCTGGACTTAAAGAAGGTACTATGACTGTAAAGAAAATAGCTGCATCTGATTTAGATAGAACACGTCCTCTTGATTATGATACTCAAGTCGCAAAAACCCGAACAAACGAAATAGTTGAAAATGCAGGGGACCTAGAAGTCACACAAAAGTCATGTTTCGCCTTTCCTAGTACAGCTATATGGGCAATCAAGAGTAAACGATGGAGAGACAAATTAACAGAAATAGTACACCTGCCCGGTCCATTACTACGAAGAATTGGCAACATTATAATACCCATGGATAGCAACAACAGATACAGCATACCATATTCGTAAGTAATCGGAAACTTCAATATATTTGATAGTTTTTTGCTATATGCTATGTCCCAGGTTTCTTGCATATTAACATTTTGTATGAAGATGTGATTTTATGTTGTTTGCTTTTTTCCTCAGTTTTTTTCTTATTCTATATAACTTACATTGACGTTTTCTATCATAATTAATTGCCATATTTTTGTATAAAATCACATCTTCCGTATAAATCTTCATCATGATAAATCCTGACTTGAACGTTTTTGGATTTCCGTGATACGTTCGTTTAGATGATTTCTGATAAAAGTATTGCATGTCACTATACGGATGTTTAGGAGACATCTTGTAATTAGATTTAGTATTTTACATAATAAGTGTTCTTTTGAAATACACAATCGATTTGGTAGAATTTTTTCCTGATGTTCTTTTTGAATTCACTGCTTTCGGTCTATTGTAATGTAAGTGATACCAAATCTTAAACTGGTTCTCTCTCTTTGTTACTTCTCTCCGCCATGGCTGCACTACCTTAACTGGTGTAGCGTACTAAGGGGAGGTAACTGAGAAGGGAACCAGTCTCTACCAAATCTATATACATGATACTTGTTTTATTTTCAAAGCAATTTTGCTTCATGAGTTAATCTTGCTTAAATTAAAGATATCTTAGTTGCTAGTTGACTGTTTATTTTTAATTTATCATAGAACTTATACTGTTGCCGTTACACTAAACATATAAATATATATAATATGTTGTTCACCCTCGTTTATTCGTTGTATTTGCAATGTCTTAATACCATTCATATATGTCAAGCAACAATAAAATTGATGTGTTTACTTGTCGATTAAGTGAGGGAACCGCAATACTTGGATTTATGTCGGATGGAACAGAGGTAGCTGTTTACACGATCGATGCATTACAGCGACCTATTAACAACGCTATCATTCAATTCCTGACTTCCGAGACTTTGTCACACTACTTTCTAACAAAGTACCATGTAAGTACACGATAAGACATTAATACATCAAACACACAAAAAAAGATAAAATGAACATTGTTTTGATGAAGTTCGCTTTCTCTATATATATTCATATTCTTAATGACAATTAAAGCATGTTAATCCGTTTATAAGATCGTTGACATAAGAAAAGTCGACTCTCCGTATCCTAACAGATTGACTTACAGCTATAGAATTAAAATATGTTTTATATGACTCTCCGTATCACATCTCCTTAAAGATTGACTTACCGCTAAATAATGTATTCAATTTGTAGAATTTATTTTTTTCTGGAAACTAAAGATAAAACTATCCTTTAAACTTATATTAACTCAAGAACAATATAACATTTTGTTAGGCAATTTGTTATATTAGACATTTTATCAAATAACTGATCCAGGCTGATTATGAATTTATCTCTAAAAATAATTGTAACGGAATTTATGTTTTAAATTATATAAATTTCAAATTGTTGTATAAGAAATTATATTCAACACTAACATTAAAGTATTCGTCGGATGTTTCTATTCATCCTCACAGTATATAATGCCTTTTTGTTTTGTTTATCGTTCAGGCCATAGAGATTCAGGATGGTAAATGCTTTTTAGCAATGGGACTGTTTGAATACACGCTGCCAGAATACATAAGCATGCTACAGATGGATATTTGTTTGGATCCTTTGTCTGTCAACAAATTAGTCTGGCAACTTTTGAAAGGCATCACGTTTTTACACGAGAATGTCAACTTCGTTCATGGCAATATGATGGTAAGTCGCTTGGTCTTTTACTATTTTACATTCAAAACTTACAATCATTATAACTAAATTGGATATTACATCAGATTAAAATTAATTGCTTTTTCAGTAAATATTGCTTTGATTAAATGATACGATTATTTACCTATAATTGCTTTAATTTCTGCACGAGTTCCAGGCTTTGTATTGTTAGTCTACTTGGACAATACCTAAATCAACTTTTACTATAACAGTTTGTTCATTTTCTTTCGTCGTCTTCTGGATATCGTTAAATGTACACAAATTGTGCTAACAGGTCAAACAGTTGTTGGCCATTTTTAACCAGACTTTGCCCAAATAATAACTGGGGCATAAGGGACCACATGTTGTGGTTTTCTAGTTGCCCCATTCCCAGGATGGATAACTTAAGAGTTAGATAGGAATAACTATCAAAACGCTACTGCTCTCGTAGTTTTAAGGCTAGGAATTCAAACTCAGTACCGTGTTCGACGGAAAGCTACAATAAAGATGGTTTAAGTTATAACCGTTTTATCAGTGTGAGCTCAGTATTGATAAACAACCCGATGTCCAAATAACAATTCGAAGCTCAAATACCAGGATCCAGTCTTCTCAATATTTTGAAAGTTCAATTGGAGCCCTAATTAAGTCCCAACTTTGAAATCGACTTAAATCGTTAATATTGCCATGTTATCGGGTTGATGTAAAGACCAATGTGCCATATTTATAACCAGTTAGTGAGGAATCTAAAACGCGCTTAAACATATGAAATCTAATTTTCTGTGAAAAACATTTACTTGGTTATGCCTCTAACACTTGCATTATTACAACTCATATACGTGATAATTGGACACACGTAAAGTTCGTTAAAGCATACATAATATATTAGGCTTGAAATATATTCCGTTTTTTAGAAGATTGCGTATATCCTTTAAAAATGAATAACACACATATACAGTATACGATACTGACGTTTTACAATACAGAAAGGAGAAATTGTATTTCTAATAATCTGATTTTATGGATTGTTTCTTCTTTCAGATCTCGCTAAGCATTAATTAAATTAAAACAGTTTTCTATTCTTTGTTCTGAAATATCGATGTTTTCATTTAATCCACCTTTTAATGAGAACGGTACATATACGGACTTTATATTCATGACACTAAAGGGTTTTTTGCGAGTGGCGAACTTAAATTAAAAAAAAAAATAACGAATTGTGATATGAATGTTTATTTATAGCCTTCTAACATAGTAGTGGATATTGAAGGCAGACTTCTCTTGAGTGAATATGGACTGCCCCGACAAACTGGACATCACAGGCCACTCATCAGCAGTGTACCATTGACAGGTACATGTATATACTTGTTATTTATTTTCAAACGAAAATACCCCAGTATTAATGGAATCAACAGAACGAGAGACATTGACAAACGAACAATATCTTCGTCAAACAATTAAGTATCGAAATGTAAGTTATAAAATGGACACCACAACAATCATCAAGACTAGTAGTCCACGCGGACCGACTTAAGACGGTCACCAAGCACGAAACAAGACGTTGTGGTTAAACCGATTGATTTAGTGCACGTGATCATTTTACGGTCATTAATGATCTCTGGTAATTAAAGAGTGGAATTTGCCCAAATTTCTGTTTTTCTTACACCCCCCCCCCCCCCCTTTGACAACCAAGCCTTTGTTTATGTAGGTCTTGTCTATTATAATTCCTTTGTCTACGTCTCCGCCGACAACGGTTGATTCACTGCTAGACCTTGAATTATGGACGTGGTCCTTCAACATAAATGGTTGGTTTCCGTCACTTTTACTATTATATATATTGCTCGCCCGTCTCAATTTGCATATATATTCCAAATGAAAATAAAGATACTTTATGTGTGTCAAGACTAAGTGTTTTAATGCGTACGATTCAGTATTTTAAAAAGGAAGACTTTCTATAAAAAATGCAACAACTGTTTTACGCTATTTCGCATTTCTTTCATAGCAATCAGTTTAGATACTTAATACTTGTAAAATAGGAAACCTCGTTAGTGTTATAAATATAGAGGATATTCAATGTTGTTTTCTTTAATATCAAATTTATTTCACGAGTGAGACAGAATTCTGATATTTTCACGAGTGCGTAGCACGAGTAATAATTTCAAAGAATTCTGCCTCACGAGTGAAATAATTATTATATTCAAGAAAACACTGAATTTCAATCGCTTTATACATAAAAAAGAATCATCCATCGAAAAACCCTTTCATTTGATAGTACATGTATACACAAAAAAAATCCCGATCTGTCGAGTGCCGTTCTCAGATTTTTCTTAGCGTGAACCGTGTGAGATGTAAAATTTCGCCGCCATTTTGCTTAATTATTTAAAAAATGCAAAACACAGATAATATGGGAGTAATCTGTAACCCCCTCGGGTGAAATATCCCTATCTTCCACTCGCGTATCTGAAAGATTCTTTTAAACCATATCTTACACACATGTGTATGAAAGAGTATTTTTCTCCTATAATATCTGTGTTTTGCATCGATTTACATAAGTTTGAAGCGATTGAAATTTGAGATATGTACATTAGCGCTATGTTTATGCTGCATTTACTAGTCACAATTAAGACGTGACGCAATTCGATTGGTTATTTCCCACATCACGTGGGTATTTTTCTTACATAGGCAAACTCTATCTTACATAGCGTGATATGGGAGAAAGTGAACTCTTCGACGTCATAATTCACTACTTTGTTCATTCGTTGGAACATTCTATTTAACGAAGGGGTAACCCTTTTGAAATTAAAAAAAAAACATATTAAAGCAAATATCTATTTTTGTTATTAATAAAATTGTTAATGTAATTGAAAATAATAGAAATGATATTCTGTTTGTCTTTATATATGCGTTATAAACAACGATGGGCTGTTACAAGTAAGCATTCAATTTGCGACAACCAATTATTTTTCATAACCATGAATTAATATTAAAATCAATCTTAAATATGAGTTTGCATTCGTACAAGTGTTCTTTAAACATATTGTATTTCGCTCTTTAGGTTTGCCATTTTTTAAACTGCTGTATATAACACACTATATTGTTATAGTGTTGTATAAAATTTTTTTTCATTGAAATGACGTCTACCCCACCAAACTATCCATTGATAACTGTAGTATTACGCCTTGCCATATGGCAGATCTCACGATTTATATCTTCATATCGTTTCCTATGAATACTAATGTTTATAGTCTAGATATGAAGAAAACGTAAAACAAAATGAATATTGAATTTTACTTTGCCTTGTACCGTCCATTATTCTGTGATTTAAGAGAAACCATATTGTCTGGTTATTTACAGAATTAGTATCTAAAGGTAAGTTTGTAAACAATGTATTTCATGTCAGATTCTGAACACATTACTGCCATTATATTGATGTTATAATTGGATACATGCCAAGAGTTGAATCTACCCTGCAGATTGAACCGGTATTGTTTGGTAAGACATCAAAACAACTCCTTTATTTTACATTTCATTTACGGTATGTTTTCTTAAGTGAGTAATAAAGAAAATTTAATTCAATCAAAATTCATAACTATTCAAGAAAGTAAAGGGGACACCAGAGGGAAATCCATATCAAATGCAATGTTATGCCTTATCATACAAATGCGCACGATACGGATTTCCCGATGGGGCAACCTGACAGGCTACAGTTTGATATAGTATAAGATATAACATATAAACAATATTATAAGATAGTATTACTAGTGTTTAACATATCTGCTTGGTTTAATATCGTCACAAGCTTTTAAAACACCCCTTTAATATTTGATATACGTGTAAGAGGGCGGTAATGAACAGTCGGTTTACATAAGATTAAATGGAACTTTTCAGTTAAAAAGTGTTTTGTTTCAATTATAGTAAAATTAGTATAAGGGCTTACTATGACATAAGTTGCAAACAACCAATATTTGGTATCCCATTGAAGCTAATACAGTTTGTGTTATAATAAAATCATAAAATTGAACTTAAGAGGTATAACATTTACAAGATATTTGTGAGCTGAATACGTATGATTCCGAAATAGCTTGAAATTCCGAGATACCTTGATTTATAGTACTGCTAAACTTAATAGTATATTTTCAATTTGCACTACATA
Source organism: Pododesmus macrochisma (assembly GCA_032359645.1). Taxonomy (NCBI): domain Eukaryota; kingdom Metazoa; phylum Mollusca; class Bivalvia; order Pectinida; family Anomiidae; genus Pododesmus; species Pododesmus macrochisma. The sequence goes on along the minus strand of JAUMGZ010210574.1, from coordinate 1,755 downwards.
TTTCCATGAATGTTTTAGGAATAACAGTATTTTGGTTAACCTGTCACGTGATCTCTTAACAGATTGATATATGACCAGGTTAATGGCAGTGATTCAATGTTTTAATTGTAAATGCCCAGTTTCCAAGTACGAGTATTATTGATTGTTATACATATTCAGTACCTAAACTTAACTTTGTGTGCCATAATAAAGCTGTATTTTTTACAAATGCTTACATATTGCTTATATACAAGTTATATATACATGGACATTTCTTATTTGTATTTATACATGTATGCGAATTTCAAACGGTTGGTAATGCTCTTTAAGCCATTAAGAAGTTTAGGGTTAAAGGATACAAATAAGGTAGTTAGATAACCCTGTACATATTTGTTTACCCGAGTATTATCAAACGAAACATCAAAAACTCAGACTTGTGCAAGTGCAGACCATGTGTATCACATCCAAGTTGTCTGTAATTTTAAGGGATCTGTCAAAGTTCTAGGATGCTAATTACGAAATGTAGCTCTTTGAGTGCTTGAAACCCAACTATATGCTTTAGAATGAACTTATTATGATTAAGTTACAGTGTAAATACAAGTGTATGGTCATTTTTGGATGATCACCATGTACATAGCAAATTTTACAAAAAAATATATGAAGACACAGATTCCCTATTCTCCTACTCTTATTTTTTCAGAGTGTAACCCTAAAAAAACATACATTTCGGCCTTAGGAACGTATGCATAGGGCGTACGTGAATCAAGTTAAGGCCAGTTTTAATCATGAACCATAGCTCTAATCTACTCTGGTAAACCAAGGTTGACAATACGAAACACATATCAGTATTTTTGTCGATTGTTAAGCCCATTCTATGTTGTCCGATTATTTAAGCTTATTTTAAAAATATATTGATGGATCTTGTGAGTAAGATGAATTATAATATGTTTTATAGTTTTATACGTTTAAATGATACATTAAAGATATGAAAGTATGTGTAGTTGTCTTGTTCAATTGTGTGTTTATGTTGTTTTGATTCAAGCGTCCGTCTGTTTACTAACATTGTAATCATTTTATTATTCAACTTCATTTTTTTTTATCCAAATCTGAAGTGGAGATGTTGATGTGCCGTAAACATTGATCATAATATTCAGTATTGTTAATAACGTAAGTAAAAATACCTCTTTATTCTTTAGCTAACAAGAGCCTGAAGTGAATGCCGAGGACTTTATTTTTCACTACTGCTGGTGGCTTAGCCCCAAAGTTGAACAAGTTTAAGTTGGCTTAGGTATTGCTGTTGTAACTCTGCGAGCACACTTTTTGTTCATCAATGTCATTTTTTCATATACTTAACTATATGTGGAATCTATAAATCTACCTCTTATTAGCTTCTGTTTTCAGCTTTATGCTACTAGGCTTTGTCCAATTTCGTGTTTCCAATTGCCTTTTGTAAATATGTATATACGTATTACTCGTTTAGGTTTTTATGGACTTTTGATGTGGGCGGTTAGTCGTTGAGATGATTAACAGCGCCATGAAGTCTATTTATAATTTTTTCAAATGTATGTCTATACCTTAGACTTCTAGTTTTATGCGGGAAGTGGGAAGGTTGAGGCCTCATTAACCGGTGTAACCAGACCGTCTGGTTTCGTGCTGGGTGACCGTCCTAAAATAGTAAATCGAACAACCAAGCCGATATTCTATGCCGTAAGTCCGTGGGCATTGGCAAACAATAAGAAAACGTTGGACGCACACAGAAAAATGAACCAAATATAC
>JAUMGZ010210563.1:0-11986 GCA_032359645.1 Pododesmus macrochisma | reverse complement strand
ACCTTTCCTAGGTTAATTTCCAGACATGATTATATAGTAGGCGATCAGATGCCCTTCCGTGCGAAATGAAATATCCGATTTGAAAATTAACGCCGGAGGGCTTCCACAGAAGCTAACAGTACCCTACCACTGTAAGGATGCCGATCTCTTCCTGTTAGACAAGTGGAAAGGTAGAGACCAGACAAGTATAAGCACGTCCTTCAGAGCCATGCTGGCGGTCCAGTGTACATGGATTTGTTAACCACCTGCCATGATTAAGATCCCATTGCTAAGTTCGATAGAAGAGTAGGCGGAAACACCTTTGCATGTGTTCATCCCTCTTTAATAACTATCCCTATTGCTTTGCTCTATCACCGCTTTTCTACTTGTCCCATCGCTTGGTTTTTCAGCATTGATTTTTTGTCACGAAATACTTTTGTGACGTTAAGCTTCAATCAAATAAACAAACTTTTTTTATGATTGTTTTATTGACTTTGGTACATTAATAGGAAATATAATTATATTATAAGCCAATGTCTTTTATTTATTTATTTATTTATTTAGTGAAAAAATATGCAATGGTTGTTCTCAATTATTTAGTTTAATTGATGTTAATGAATTTTCATCAAAAAATGTTGGCAGACTTTTTATTATGGAGTATACATACACAGAGCACTTTTACACGTTAGTTTCCATTCTATAATCGTGCAAACAATATACTAAAGCGAAAGTTGACAGAAGTTGTAAACGGGAACATAGTCGATTCATAAATCAAAATTGCGTAGTGGGTAACGAGTTTTGAAAAATAACAGGAAATGATGTCACTGACATATGAACACAAAGAAGACCTGTGTTTCTCTACACATATTAGATATTTAAGAAACATTAAAAGATTAATAAATTGTAAAAACATTGATTGCTTATATCAATTTATTGTATTTCAAAAGGGCATTAATTATCAGTATTTCCCCAATGTTAAAATGTTAAAATTTATTCAGAAATCGTGTGTATCGATCAAGTTAAAATGAGATGTTGTTTGTCATTATCAATAGAATTGTTAACAGTTAAGAAGGTCGAATCTACTTTGATTGCAAGCAATCTGCAATAGAGAATTTCATTACATTAACAGACAATGTCAATGGACATTTTATCTTTATGTTAAGCAAATTTAAAAGTAATGTTCTACTAAGACTGGTGAAACATGGGGACTGTTACAAAATAAAAGCTGATTTTACATGGAGTTCAATGGGAAAAAATACAGAAATGGAAAATTTTAACCTTTAAACCAATATCAAAAACATTCTGCAATAGAAATTTTGACCATTTTTGTAAATGAAGTACTGCATTAAATTATCTTTCTTATAAGCAAAAAAAAATGAGGGTCACCAGACAAATGCTGATTAGGGACAGTTTCAAAGGTTTTAAAATTGTGAGCTAAAACACACTTTTTTGACACAAAACGCCCTATGACTGAGCGCAAGTTCAATGTTTATATTTTCTAGTAGCAGTGTTTTAAAACAAAATTGCAAACCATGTATCTATATATAATATGATATTCATCATTTAATTATTCTGTCCAATTTTAGTTCAATCGTGACTTAATTTGTGTACGACATCTGACAATCAGTGCTGCGCAGTGAACTGCATGTGCAGTGAACGAAAACTCGAACTAGATTCGGCATCCTTAAGCATAATCTTTCTGGGCTTATTGTATATACATGTAATATTGTCATCAATGTCCTTACACTTTGACTACATAAAGTAGACCTCTCAGTTTTTGATAAGAGCACGAAAAAAACATCTCTCAGTAGTTTATAAGAATCTGTCGAGAGTTCATAAGGGTCTTAAGATTGTTTATAAGAAGACACATGCGCATTTTTTCAATGGTTTATATAAGAAAGAATAGAAAACAAGGAGATATATTATCAATTAGTACAAACAAATATTGACTAACGAACAATAGTAACGTTGAACAAATTAACACCAAGAAACTGAACATCAAATATATGCCAACATAAATTTCAGGACTAATTATTTATACATACCTACCCAGGACGGTCCCCTAAGTACAACAGTATTGGTGTGGTTAAACTGGTTAATGATACTTAATCTTCAAGCCAATCATAACTGCCTGGAACTGCACGTGAAAGGTTGTACATTGTAGATAGAATATATGATTTTCAGAAATTGCTTAAATAATGAATACTGAAAAATCGTAGCTTAAGCGAACATAAAAACAGGTACTTAATATCACACAATTAGATTGTCCTTAATATATTATGAGAAGTAGTAAATGTTTAAAGTCCATACTTTAAATGATGTATTAAGGCACACACGATTTAGTTTTAAATTGTTTTATTCTTAAAATGTGTTGGTACCATGATTCCATATCAAAGGTGATACTGACAGCTCGAGTACAGAAATGTTGATTAAAAATTGATTTGAATTGGTCCATCTGTAAATAGTTTGTCGTTTCGTTTTTAAATTATAGTGGTTTAAAAGTGATATTGACCGCCCGCAGGTTTAAAAATTAAATTGACTATGTTCGTTTATATATGCTATGTCGTTTTTTCTGTAGATCTATTATATTTTATAATAAATCAAGTATGGCTTGTGAATTCCAGTCGGTGCATGCTTTTTTCAACCTCGGAAGAAATGTCATCCGGACTTCGTTCTTTGTCGATAATACCATGCATCGACCCAAATTAAGTTCCAACTAAAATCAAATATTATTTCAAGGTCAGGAAAGTTACCTTCAAGCTATCAAAATAGCAGATTAAAACAAACTGAAACTGCAAAACACAAACACTGGCAATTCAAATATTGAAAACGGGAGACGTTCATATAAAAATATGCTCATGCCATATTGTAGCGATCTCACGAGCTCATTTTTTTTATTTCAAATGTGCTGTTACAGGACCGAGTTGCGTTACCTGTAGTCTTAATCTGTCAAACGCTTTATCAATGCGGCGCTTGTCATCGGCTTAACCGATAGCTTTTATCAATGAACAATGTGCAAATATTAGTCTTGAAAGTTTGTTGAGATAATGATCATATTTACAAAATTTTCTCTATCATAACGTCAAACACTACGATAGCAATAATTAGCTTTTAATATATTAAGCACAGTGTGCCATAGTCTTGTTTTGACCATCAATCATCTGATTACGTTATTCAAGATAGCACACAAAGACAACGGTCACTCTACAAACAAATAGGCGTCAATAAAAGGAATATAGTATGAGTTATAGTATAATATTAGATTTGAAGGATTCTGAAAATATATCTCAATTTTAAATGTGAAGTTCTTCAAAATTAAATAAAAAGTTTATATATGTAAGTGCAAATCATGTTTCCCGAATTTTATTTCAAACGGACTGAAGAGCACAGATGCATGTCAACCCAATTGTAATCGGGTAACAGTCTTTATAATTTGCTATTAAGTACACTTAAGTTAAATGGTTGATTAATATCAAAACGGTTTGCCATAGTTTTATGTGTTTTTATTGCTTCTCGTTCATGTCGGAATTAACTGCAAATCAATCACCGACGCAATGGCTCGTTGGTAGAGCGATTGCTTCATGTTCCGATAGGCGAGTGTTCGAGTCTCGGCAGTGTCAAACTTAAGACGTTCAAATTAGGTAATCTTCTCGCTTCCTTCTAAGCGAACAGTTTTTCTGGGAAAGAGAAGGGCAGGTTTGCTCGGTGTCAAGATAATATGACCGAGTGGAGTATCATGTCAATGTGTCCGTGGTGTGATATTTCAGTGAAACAACACTATAAAGTCGCCATAAGTGTCACTAACAAAGAAACTGTCAATCAATAATCCTTTTTTTCTGATAATATCAGGATACTTAAAAATTCAAACAGTGCCTCCATCATGAACTTAAACTCATTGTTTAAAGTATAAATGGCGAGTAAAGACTTAATAAAATACATTGCATTTTTACAGGCATATCATAGTGGGACTTTGTCTGCCATATTGCTTGTGTTTATAGGGGGAAGTGTTGTCAAGGAAGTCCGTGTGAATAAGTTTTCACAAAGAAAAAATTAATCAGCGATGACCCTTTAAATTAAAGTTTGAGACATTTTACGTTATTTTCAGATACTTCCGAGTAGATAAATTAACATTTTATTGTTTTTGCATTGATTGAATATGTACGAGAAAAAAAAATATTGCCAATGGTGCCAGTAAAAGAGCCCCAAAATTAAATATGTTTGCCTTTTTCCAAGTACCCGTTACAATTAATTTTATATCTTTCTAAAATGAAAGGTAAGAACCCCTTTTTTCTTCATAAAATGAAATAAGATATCCCTGAGGACAAGCGCAATTTTATTTTTTGAAATTTGAGTTAAGACTGACCCGTTGACTATCTTAACACAGTAATACATGTGCATTTCCTTCGAGTCCGTTGATGACGGTTTATTCGGAGTTTGGCTTTGGATAAACACTTAGGTCCTCTCACCCACTTGGTCAGTTTGCGTGTTCATTCTGGTGGTGACTTTTTGATGAATCTTTTGTTTGTTTGTTTGTTTGTTCTGTTAATTCTAGTTTTCTTGGTTTAATGTGTACCCTGTTATATGTTAGCAGGTTAACAACAAGAAAGATAACCCCGATAGTTTCGTAAAAGGCATGTTTCCTGATTAAGCGACAACACTATATTCAGTAAAATATTCTGCATTGTTGTCTTTATATAAAAAATATGAAAATATTTCCCTCTGAGGATAGTCATATTTATTTCGATGCCGTATTTCAAAATGTCTTTGTTCCGGTAATGCAGCATCTTCAGTAGCCAAGGTATACGAACCACTTCCTTTTTCCTTATTGTAGCGAAACTTGGCTTGCGAAGATGGTAATGCAGTAGTCCAGGAATAATGTAACGTTTGCAAGTAAACGATCACAATTGTCATTTGTGTCTTGTCCAGTGAAAGTGTAGGATTGATACTGAAAGTAAAACCTTGTCCAATGGGAGTGTAGGATTGATAATGAAAGTAAAACCTTGTCCAATGGGAGTGTAGGATTGATATTGAAAGTAAAACCTTGTCCAGTGGAAGTGTAGGATTGATACTGAAAGTAAAACCTTGTCCAATGGAAGTGTAGGATTGATACTGAAAGTAAAACCTTGTCCAGTGAAAGTGTAGGATTGATACTGAAAGTAAAATCTTGTCCAATGTAAGTGTAGGATTGATACTGAAAGTAAAACCTTGTCCAATGGGAGTGTAGGATTGATACTGAAAGTAAAACCTTATCCAACTGGACTGTAGGAGTGAAACCAAAAGTAAAACCTTGTCCATTGGGAGTGTAGGAGTGATACCGAAAGTAAAACCTTGTCCAATGGGAGTGTAGGAGGTATACTGAAAGTAAAACCTTGTCCAATGGGACTGTAGGAGTGATACCGAAAGTAAAACCTTGTCCAATGGGAGTGTAGGATTGATACAGAAAGTAAAACCTTATCCAACTGGACTGTAGGAGTGATACTGAAAGTAAAACCTTGTACATGTCTTAAGAGAGTGTCAGATAAAGACCCTAGCTATAAGTTGTTGTCAGGACTTTTAGTTAACATCATTATTGTGTATGCGCTATTGTTAAAGATGGATTAACATGAGTTAAGATGAGTGTTCCTCATCGTCTCATGGCTAGAAACTAAAACTACAATAAAGAAAAGAGCTTGAGTGAAAAATGTCTATCAAGATTATTATTCTCTTAGAAATTAACAGCATCTATTGAATCTAATGGTTAAATGATATATATAATACAATACTATAATCCGTATCCGCTTATGATGTCCAACTGTTTTTGCCAATCAAGGCTTTCTCTCTTTCTCGACTGCTTCCAAACTTCGTAACTGTGCTATAAACATAAAATACAAGCTCTAAACCAAGTTTCAGCACTATCCGTTTTCATTTCTTAATTTTTCCGTATTTAAGAAAAAAGAAAAAAAATGTCAAAATATTTGAAAATGGCTATATAACTATCAAGAATGTTTACTCGTATAGGATATATAGGCAAAGTATAAATGGGATGACGTATTATGCTCAACATTACTATAGAGCTTGTATTTTATGTGTGTAGCAAAGTTACGAAGTTTGGAAGCAATCAAGTAAGAGGTAAAGCCCTGAACGGCAAAAAAACATTTGGTTATGATAAGCGGATAAGGAGTATAGCAGTCTTATATCTAATTAGTTCATTAACTATACAAAAATGCAATCTGATATACCCCTTCGATAAATATGATATTTATATGAGGAAATAGCCAATACTCTGTGTGAGACCCCCCCCCTCCCGTCGCGAACCCCGGATCTTGCTTGCGAACCCCACATCTTGCTACTCACATTAGTATAATTTTTATGATTTTACGTGTTTTCAATAAAATTAATTGATAACTCAAAAATAAGCAACACATCCATCTTTAGTTTGTTCTTTTTATTGTTATGACTGTTGTTAGTCCACTTAAATCAGAGGTAAAAGATTGCCTTTTTCAAAGACATGCTCACTTTCGTCAGTCATCGTTATCGTCGTTCGTTAACTCTGCATATTTTTGACGTATCCTAAAAAAACACGACCCATTTCAATCAAACTTGGGAGGAAACATCTTTTCAGATTCAGATTTGTTCAAAGGGCACGACTAATGACCGGTGGAATCTAAGCATGGAAATTTGAGAACTCTTCAATAATAATAAACTATAAGACGCATAGCTAAATGCTTGCAAATGGAGCTCCCTTAGAATATGAAAAACTATGTTTGTTCAAGACGGGCTTGGGTAAAAGAATTGTTACCAATACCATAGAAAATATGTTAACTTTTCCAATTTTTGACTTTTTGAGCACAACCACTTGGTTTAATTGTAGCTTGACTTAACAGGGAGTATTTTTGAGAGAGGGGAATAAGATTTGTTCAAATGGGTGTGTACAGCTCGCAAGGCGCCACTTGGGGGACCAATAGGGGAAACTTTGACATATTTAGGTAACAATTCTTCCTGTTATAAACAATTCAATTACAAACTAAAAGCAGAATTCTGTTGTGACCAAATGGATATCAAGGCTCAATGGTCGTCTTTTTATTTTTACTATATTTAGGTACATGTAGATTCGTCTCAGTCATTTCCACTCAGAGTAAAACATTTTCCCATTCTTATTTTTTTCATTTTCTCTTCATCGTCTAAAAATGGCGGTTATTTAAAGCCGTGCCTGACCTTGTCATCATATATATTTAGTTTATAAAATAGAAAAGAAAACCGTAAATGAAAAATTCAAAAACAAAATAGTAAAGCTATATTTGAAAGAAAAGAATACTTAGTTTTGTATTACGAGTTATTTCCCTTGAAACGTTCTTTGTTACATACTTGTAAAAATTCCTATATCGATTGGTCAGATGAATGCCATGTATCCAGGGCATTGAACAAATGTCACCAAAGTCACATTTAAGAGGTTTAATTAAAATTAATCTAGATAACAACAGCGAATCGTACGTTTTCTGAGAAAGAACAAACCTTTCCGCTTTTATATATAATTTATGCTCTCTCGTAGCTTGACAAATTATTATGGTTTTACATTGGTCGAGAACATTTGTGACACAATATACTGTGTAGTTTGTGAAAAAAGCTACTGACCATTTGTCCGCTTTTTAAAGAGATCATTTCTATAAAAGTTGCATCCGTAGCACATTTTAACAGCGGGATATTTAGCGCGGATCGTCCTGAAATGTCTATCTACGAATCTGCTGTAGACAATAACATAAGTGAGACATGTAATAGATGCCAATCGTTTGATACCAGGGTATTACGATCGACGTGAAAAAATAACTACATGGTACAAATTTCATTTTTAAAAAAAATGTGTATTATATCTCTTATAAATGCACATGGCCTGCTACTATATCTGAACATTTTATGCTGTTCTGTGTTTGGTTTGTTTGGCAATTAGGTAAGAGAAAACCTATATATGCCAGTTTCCTGTTTTTGTTTTGTTTTTGTTCTTGTCTTTACTGATTTCCTGTATGTTATATTTTTACGTATGTTTAATGTTTTATTGATGTCTTTGTATAAGTGGGAAGAGTTAATTAACTGCTATAACTTTATATTGTTTTTATCATTTCGTGAACAAGAGTGTGTATATATACGTATACACTCTATATATATTTATATATGTAAATTTTTTACCCTAGGCTTTGCAAAGCGTCTTCGTTTTTTCAGTATTATTCGCTAGTATTTAATTTTGTAATATTGTGTGTATAAAACGTATATATTTGTGTCTTACATTATACTGTATATTCAATTATTGACCTTGAGATGCTTTATGTGTATCTTTTTTAAACAAATTACTTAATTATCATTACTAACTATGTATTATCAAATTGAACAAGAATATTTAAGCACACATAAATTTCGTAGCTAATGCGCAGTTTATGCGCATGTATGGTAATCTTTTACCTTGACTTGGACAAATAAGCTGGTTTTTTCCTACAACGTGTTAAGATAACAGCTGACATTAGTACTTTTAGTTCTATGTACTTGACCTAGCACTATCGTGTGTATTGTTTAACATCTTTAATTAGTTTTAATGACGATTGCGTTAATCAGTGTTCCCAATCACCGCTTTATAAGCTGTTATTATATGCGTCTTAAGTATTGTATGTACGTATTACATGCTGATAGGGGGGGTCATCCTATTATGATTTAGTCAGTATACTAATTATCTCATAACAAAAGGATCTTAAGTTAGATCTTGCTAAATATAATAAAATATGAAGCCAATATCACACATATATGCGTGCTCGAACATATCCACACTTCGGTACAAACGGAGAGAAGGACAGATTGACATCTGGATTAGTATCAGAGACGATAATAACAGTGAAAGACAAATGCCTAACATCCGTGTCGGTATCTATAAATCGGCGTTATGAGCCTCAAAAAGGTTATATATTTCGACCAATAAGAACAATGTTAAAACAAGAAACAAAAGGCCCAGTGGGCCCTAACTGTAAACTTTTTGGAACATAAATAAAAGTTCATTTTGAATTTGAAAAGTTTGTTAGAAGCTTTGTCAGATTTTTTCTCCGTTTCGAGTCACTAGTGGCGCCATATGAGAGCAATTACCCCTTATCTTAAGAATGTCGCAAACTTGGTCTTGTTAAATTGTGGCATGTGGTGGAGGAGAAGTGGAAAACTATCTGAATGTTGTTCAAACTTCCCCTAATGTATGCCCTTAGGGGCGGCTCTTCGGGCCGAACCCAATCATCGCATATAGAAATGTTCCGTCTCCCCAAAAATGCTTCATGCGAAGTTTGTTTGAAACTGACCCAGTCTTTATGTACGAGAAGTCGAAAAGAGGAAAAGTCAACATACTTGTTATAGTGTTGAGCTTAACTGACCACAACAGAAGTAATCTGCTTAAGTCCCTTTTGATGGATTTTCCAAAACCATTTGAACCAATGTCAACCGAATTTGATAGAAAGCATCCCTAGGATAAGGGGATTCAGAGGAACTTAACCCAAGGGGTGCCACTCGTGGTCAAAATGAGGAATATTTATAAAATTTCAAAACTCTCCTTCTAATAAACAAGATTGTCAATATCTTGAAAATGTTCTAACCTTGTGGCAATCAGAACCGAGATTGTCCAAGGTGTGATCATGAGGTCAACATAGATTATACAATATAGGATCAAGTTTAACACTATACCAAATACGTTACATTTTTGCCCATGTTCCATTTTGTGATAGGAAGCATAATGGAGGAAGGGATTCCAATTGTTAAAATGATAGGGTTAAGCCCCGAGGGGCGCAACTAGGGACAACTGATAAGATTTGGACGCAATTTAAGAATCTTCTAATAACCTTGAATGCCTATAGCTTAATGTTTGTGGCAACCTTGATGCATGTATAACCAAGTTATTTACGGAAGATATCTGGGTTCAAAGTTCTACACAATTGATATATACACTGCGCAAATCTAACTTTTCACATTTTCGACTTCTGTTCCAAAACAACTTGACCAATCTCAACCAAACTTGGTAAGACGCAAGTACAAGGGAAGGGATTAAGATTTGTTAAAATGATTGGACTCATCCGTCAGGGCCACTATGGGACAAAATGTATAATACATTAGTCCAATTTTAAAAAATCGTCCATACTTTCGAAGGTCTAGAGCTGACAAGTGTTATACTTTCATATGTAGCAACCTTAGTACAAGGAGAAACAACTTAATCAAGGCGTGACTCTGGGGTAAAAAGGTTACACGTTTTGGGGTTAAAGTTTAACACTGTAACATTTATTTTAACTTTGCACATTTTCCACTTCTTCTCCTAAACCAATTGTACCAATAATAACCAAATTAGGTAGGAAGCATTCCTAGTGGAAGGGAATACAGTTTTGCTCAAAGTATGCGGCTTTGCCTACACGGGCTGCCATTAAGAGGAAAACCAATTAAATAACAAAAATAAATTGTATTTCTTTGTCATCTAGATTGCCGTTAAGTCTGAATGGGTCTTTGTGTTAAGGGCTTATTGTCCCATCAACAGCTAAGGTCATTTACCGACATGCCAGTTTTACTGGTGGAGGAAACCGGAGTAACCGGAGTAAACCACCGACCTACGGCAAGTCACTGGCAACTTTCTCACACGAGGCCGCCCCTGACGGGAATCGAACTAGGAGGTGAAATGCTCTTATGATTACAAGTCGGCGACTTTAACCACTCAGCCAACGCGGCCCCCCGAATGGGTATATTGTTACCCTCTTGTTACCCTAGGGTTACGCCTTGAACAGACTTGGGTTTTATTACACGTATACCATGCAATCATCTAACTCTAGGACTTTATTACAGAGACGTTTTTTGATATTTTGTCAAATTGTCCCTTCTTGTAATATTCAGTGGGCCCCCTTGAAGCCAAGTGCAATCGTTTTCGTTAATAAAATCATCTGCATTAACAATTTTAAATACAAAGTTACATGTAATTATAGACCAATGTGTTATTCTCCTGCGAGTTTCAGGTGTGTGTTTGTTTGGTTTATCGGTTGTTTAACTGGGATATCACACTTTTACATTTCTTATCAGAAATGTTTGTTGGTATCATTTCAACACCTTATTTCAAAATGTATAGTGTTATCTCACTAGAACACAATATCGCAGACATATTGACATTTACACTGAGCAAACAATTTCTCGTGAGGACCTCCGGTTCGTTAAACCCGACCAACAAGTCAAAGTCAGGACATATGGTTTATTAGACTTTGCCCGCAAATCAAACCTCGGACCTCTGATTTGTTGTGTCCGATCCGCAAATTAAACTCAAAAACTATGGTTTGTTAACATCGATCCGCAAGTCAAACATTGGACCTATGGTTTTTTAGACCTGGTCCGCAAATTAAACCAGGATCTGTGGTTTGTTAGCCCCGATCATCACGTCAAACTCATGACCTCTGGTTTGTTTGATTTGTTCAACACGTCAAACCCATGATCTATGGTTTGTTTGACCCGATCAACACGTCAAACTCACGACCTATGGTTTTTTGATCAGATCAACACGTCAAACTCATGATCTATGGTTTGTATGACCCGATCAACACGTCAAACTGACGACCTATGGTTTGTTTGACCCGATCAACACGTTAAACTCATGACCTATGGTTTGTTTGACTTATCATTACGTCAAACTCATGATCTATGGTTTGTTTGACCCGCTCAACACGTCAAACTCACGACCTATGGTTTGTTTGACCCGATCAACACGTCAAACTCACGACCTATGGTTTGTTGTTTGATTCAGTCAACACGTCAAACCCATTACCTATGGTTTTGTTTGATTCGTTCAACACGTCAAACTTATGACCTAAGGTTTGTTAGGCCCGATCAACACGTCAAACCCACGACCTGTGGTTTGTTTGCGTTCAACACGTCAAACTCATGACCTATGGTTTGTTTGATTCGTTCAACACGTCAAACTCACGACCTATGGATTGTTTTATTCGTTCAACACGTCAAACTCATGACCTATGGTTTGTAGACCTGA
>JAUMGZ010210562.1:0-22457 GCA_032359645.1 Pododesmus macrochisma | reverse complement strand
AAAAAAGTGAAAAACATGAACATGAACAAAATTAACCTCCCAAGTATCCTTAAATTAAGAAAGGCCAACATTCACTGTACTGTCTTTTATTTTAAATCATATGTAGTTCTCAGATGTTAACCTGCTGTTCCTTAGATCATAAAGTGACATATCTATGGAAAGTGTTTTAGAGAAAATTTGTCTTTACAGAAATGTATATATATTATATTATTGTGCTGAAAACTGATGTTTATTTTCTGTAAAATTATAATGAAAGTCATACCTGTTGGAAGGTTTTACTGAATTGAGTGTAACACAATGTAATTATCCCTCCTTAAAATGACAGAAAACATACTGTATTATGTTTATACTTAAACTTTATTTGCATTCCAAAATTATCATTTTGTTTTTGAAAAAAAATGTCTCATAAATGCTAACATCAGGATTCTGGAAAAAAATACTTTTTAATGTCATTGAAAAATTTATAGAACAGGCTCTTTTTAGACTGAAAATACCATAAAATCAACCAAGATGGTGCTTAGAGAAAAAGAGTTCCCTACCGTACATGAATTGTGGTCCCAAAAAATCACACTTCAAATACATTGGTTTTAGTCAGCAGTGGCTGTATAACTTAATATTCTAAAACAAAACAAGAATCAACAAGATTACAGGCTATTTATTTAGTTTTGTTTATTATTTTCTTCATATAATTTGTCTTGCATTAATAGTCAAAACTACATAATTAAATACTGGGGCATGCAGCGGTCATTGTTTAAGGTCATCTCGTGAAGCACCAGTCACTTTGAAAACTTATCAAATATTGATGACATTATATTAGTTGGGCATGTACTCAGTTTGATGGACAGCAACAATTATGACAGGAGAAGGATGAATATATTGTACTTGTGATTATCGGTAACAATGTCTCTGCCAAGTTATGTTTCAGTATTCTATTTACAAAAGATCACCAAGAAATGGTTATAGGCTTAGTTTGAAAAGCACTGAAGTAATTCTACAGTATTGATAATGAACAAGATCTTTAAACAGCAGGGTTTGACTGTTAGAAATCTGGATGACATCTATGATAGGGCAGCCTTAAAATCCTGACTTTTACCATGTTTGCTTTGACACAATGCTGTTGTACATGAAGGGGTGACAGTACTGGATCTGGTAATCTTTGAGTAAGGCACTCTTTACTCACCTTTAGAAATAAGTTAATTAGAAAGGAACAAACCATTGTCCTACACAAGTACATAAGTTTTATTTTTGAGATTCTAATGAGCAGTGAAGTAAATTCTTTCAATTAAATTTTACAATGAAAGTAGGTACACTATGTTAGGAATTGTTTTGTTCCTAGTGTCATGAGAGTACATGTTTTGAAAGTAAAGATTAAACTTTTCCCTTTGTAAACCTACATTATGTTTCTTTAACTCAAATATACGTTTGGAAGGGAAAAAACAGACAAACTACAAATGTACTATAGCATTTATTTACTATTTCATGTATAATATACCGGTCTGTTATATTTTTATAAGCTTAAATAAAATTCAAAATATTTTGATTATGTCTCCCCTTCTTCTTCTAATAATTTCTTGTCTGGGCCGAAACTTTTAAACCTTTTAAAGATATATTGATAAAACTTGCAGTATACCTGCACCACACACAGAAGATATGCAGGCACTGTAATTTTGGGCACAAGGTCAAATAATACACAATTTTCAGGAACATCTTGTCCGGTCCGTAACTTTTAAACCATTAAAGGTATCTTGATGAAACTTGCAGTATACCTGCATCACTCACAGAAGATGTACAGGGCAGTGTAATAAGGGCACAAAGGTAAAATAAATGGAACATTTTCAGTAACATCTTGTCCGGGCTGCAACTTTTAAACATTTAAAGATTTCTTGATGAAACTTGCAGTGTATCTGCATCACCCACAGAAGATGTGCAGGGCATGATGCCCTTGACCTCAAGGTCAAAAGTAAAATAAGTGCAAAATCTTCAGTAACTTTTAAACAATTAAAAATATCTTGATTAAACTTGCAGTATACCTGCATCACCCACAGAAGATGTGCAGGGCAGTGTGACTTTGACCTTAAGGTAAAGGTCAACCAAGTGCAAACTTTTCAGTAACATCTTGTCCAGGCCGTAAAGACTAGCAAATATGCATATTGGATAATGAGGGGAGACATGGAGACATATGTTTTTGAACAAAAACAAACTCTTTTCCTTACAGACTGCCATCTTGATGATGGCCCTGTTTTATATGCAGAGCTCTAGTTTCAGTTAGATTACACAAAATGTAGAAAAAATTTAGAATACAAAAAGGTGGTAGATTGTCAAAAAAGGCAAATGTATGAAAATACACCTGTATTAGTTTGTTTATATGCAAAATTCTATGATTTACACTGACATTTATAAGTAGATGTTTATGCATCCTGTTAGAGAATACTTTTTTTTTACAATGAAGATACTCTGTGTGATATGATAATGTTAGTAAATCATTACTCTGTGTTATATGGCTAATGATTTTTACCACAAAATATAACATACCGGTAGAACAACATGGGTGTTTTGTGCTCAGGTTTGAATTTCATCTACAAGTCATTTTAGCTGTGACCAGGTATTCATTTAAAGACACCTTATATGATCTGCTCGTGTTAGGTTTAGCTAATGTTTTCTAGTCCATGGTATATCCATTATGGGCTGAAAGAAAGATAGCAAGATCTCCCATTTAAGGGTTGAACGACATTGATGTTATCAAGTGTTTTATGTGTTTTTAAAATGTGCTGCTGGGAAAATGCAATTTTATTCACTAGAGGGACAACTCTAGTCCTATAATCTACTTGCATTTGAATGCAGATATGTTTCTGTAGAAATATTTCACTTGGCAATTTGTGTTTGATTTATAGTACGTACAAGAAATTTTTGTATGCCCTAAAAATTCAGATTGTATCATCTTGACCAAACCTTGTTTTACAATCAAGTATCTCTATGCAGTATTTGCAATCATAGGGTAAGAACTGATTGAAACCTGAAGTTATGAATAAATTAATAGATGTTAAGTAAACCTTGTTTTAATTTCTTACAAAAACATAAATAATTTGTTATAGTTTGGCACAGTCAGAGTGGCATTGCTTCATATATATCCAAGCACTTTAGTACCTAAGTAAGAATTGTTTGCTTCAGAATGGATTGTAATTAAGATATTCTGCCTGTAAAAAAATGTATTTGTTATAAGATCGGTAAGATTATATTAAAAGTCTTGGCTAATTGAGAACTGTAGAATGTTTAAAGAGTTTTCAGGCATAATTTCATTTCTACTCTGAATGTATTCTGTGTGTTATTTGTACCATCAGATTTGTATTTTGGTGTCAGGGAGTCCAATTTTACTGCAGAAGGATATTTATTCTACCTGTACTGTTACCTTGCTAATAAAGAGAAGAATGTCTTCAAAATTAAGTGGCAGTGTCCTTACCGTATACCAGTAAAATATTCTGGTGTAAAAAGTTTCTATAGTTGAAGACTGTCCTGAATTCATTCATTCTTGCTCACCATAGTCTTTCATGGTAAATGACACGTCACAGAATGAAAGGCCATTTTTGATTACAAACTCTCTTTTATGCTTTTTGGCTATGAATGTCGTATAGCCGTTGAAAGGTAGGTGTTTACTCACAGAAGAAGTGAACCTTTTGTGGTGAAAGCGAACTGTGTAAATAGCAAGGAAGTGTTTCTTGGCACTGCCAATGACACTTGTGTAGAACTCTTTTATGTACTATTTTGAATACACCACTACGTAAATTATAGGGTGTTCAGATGAACTATACGAATGAATGGTTGTACTTTTAACTGTTAAAAGTATTAACACATAATCATACCGATTACTGTTAAAAGAGGATTTTATAAGAAAGCATATATATTTAATGTTTCTTGTTCTTTTCATGTTTGACTTGTAAAGACCAGTCATTGTAATAGATAAGACATGAGAGATATTTGTTTAATTTTCAATGTTTAAGATGACCTCATTCTATGTAATAATGGTGACAATCCAGTCAGATTAATCATTCCTGTTCCACAGCTAAGAGATATTTGTTTATTCTCCGATATTAAATGACTGTTTTCATGTGTGTATAAATCCCTGTAAAGACAGTCTTAGTGTTAGGATGCTAATCGAGCAACCAATGTCAACAATTAAAGATGTAATTTTGCGTTAGGGTGTGACAAGGGTTGAATGTGGTCTCACGATATTTAGAGCTATTGTGATGTGATTAAAAAAACTTGTTTGAAATTCATTTTTATGGTATATTTACTCAAACAGTAGGGGATTCAGCCGAGAATAAAAGTACAACAGGAAGACCTCTTCAAATATAAAAACCAGAATGTTCTCAGTAGGGACGCTACCTATCAAGTTTATATCAATGTTTAAAAATTTGCTAAGTTCTCTACAATGAAATATTTGAAATATTTTAGTACTAATTGAAATTTTAAAAGGAGAAACAAGTTTACATGAAAATGTATTTAGTTTAAATGGAATAATATAATATGAAAAAATAGTTCAAAACTTTTCAAAAGAAAATTCAAATTCAAGTTTAAATAACTAAGAAATATAAAATATGGGGATAGTTGTCTGAGTCTATTAAACATAACATGATCATAGTCATAAGAGTGTTTGTAATAGCAGAGAAGCAGAAATCTTACGTTACATGGATAATAATATAAATATATTTTATAAAGATACATATCTTTAAAGTTTTGATACAATCGTCCATTTTATGATCTTAAAGATTTGTCTGATAATACTGTATCTATATAAATATTTGAAATATTTTACTTTGAAAAACAGGTGAGGTTTACATTTTTGGGATTGATCTAATATTTGGAAGGCTTTGTTGATTTACCAAATAGATACTATATGAGTACCAGTAATATTACAGAGTACATTTTGTACATGTACATGTAAATGAAAATTAAAACATTTCAAACAGCCTTTATAAGCAGTTTCAATTCCTGCAAGACAGAATATTTGTATTAATGATTGATCCATATATTCATTGTTCATGTAATCTACAAGCCTTCACTGTTTTCACTTTTAACTGAAACTACAAGTACATCAAACTATCAAAGCTGTCAAAATATTATCATGGAAAGAAAATTGATTGAAAGTGAAACGTGCTGACATGAAATCAATTATGACAATAGATTAAGGTGTGTATTGTGGCTTTTTCATGCCATTTATTAATAAAATCACTGTGATTAGATGTGAAGAAAACCGTCCATTGACAACTTTGTAAGCCTCCAATGTGAAGAAAATTGTTTACAACAAATGGCTGAGTAAGATTGCTGAAAAAGAAATAAATGCCTCTAAATGCACGACTTGCTCACATAATCATTTTAAACCCCTGGTGTCTGTAGATTTCATTGTTTGTAACTGAAGTAGAAAATATTTATAATTATATTCTTTTATACCTATATTTTTGTGGCCATGTCCTTAGTTTTTGGTTGTTTAACAGGTAGGTATATCAAAACCTGTCTTGTTATTTTCACATTAAATTTTAACCAGTGTTATCAAGGAAAAATTCTGTTGTTTGATATTCTAGAGTCGAAATATTTGACAAATCTTGATTTTTTATCTCGCTGTATTATTTAATTTTATTTGGCATATCTCATTTTTTTATTTGTATATTTATAAAAGAATGTTATTTTTGATATCCTATGAAATCATGAGTCATCAATATTGTATCAACAAAACTATGTGGAGCATATCAAATTGTTTTAAATTGGAGGCTTTTTAATGCATATCAAAAAGTTGTTAAAAATTTTACTTTCATCATTAAATCATAAAACCATGCAGTTATTCAATAATAACTATGATGTTGACAAGTTGCCGATGGCCACAGCAATCATCTAATTTTGATGGAAATGATTGATATCCAGGTGTTTTACAAAGAAACCTGACAGACGTTGAGTAAAATATCTAATAAACACTTGATGTTGATTCTTATCTGAAATTTCACCACCCCTTGAAAGTGTACTTAGAAATTTATCTTAACTGTCTGTCAACAAGTAAACACAAAGATTACAGACCTGTCAATCAGACACACATTTCATGTCTTAATACAAAGATTCCTCTTATAAACTGTTGCTGTAATAATTATTGTGTATATGGATATTTGATATAACTTTTATATTATTGATCAAAGCATTTTACATGTAAGATGAATCATTGCTGATATTGAGGTAATTTGTTTGTAGTTCTGAATTAATTGTATTAATAACCAATAAGATTACTTTATTACACATTCTAATAATAACAGAGCTGAGAAGTAGATGAGAAAGCTATAAGTTCAATTCTGTCAGTATTTTCTGTACCTTTTGTCAAAAAGTTGCAGGTGATTTTAGAACACTCATTTTAGTGTTTTTTTGTTTTTTTTTTTTTAATATAACAAAACCCTAGAAATCCATCATAACCTGAAATGGAGATAAGTTTTTGCTTCGCTAGTAAAAAAGTATTGTATGTCCATGGATTCTATAAAATCCATATTATGGATTCATAATATTGACCTTTTTAACTACAGTTGACATAGAAGAGCAATTTAAGTTTGGTATGATGGCAAAGCTCTATGTGATACATTGTCACCTGCTGAAGGCATGTGTGACTAAAAACAATTCCAAGTATGTTGGCATTGCCCGTCCACACCTGGATATCTGGTGTTAAATAGATAATTACATGTACGTGTGTCCATCCCTATTACCGGATCATTTGGTAGGTCAAGCAAAGATTATTCTTGAGTGTTTTATCTGATGTTTAAGCCATTTCCCTAGTATGTTTGTCTTGTCTCAACTGGAGATGAGTTTCTAGCTTATTGTTGTGATAAAGTTAGCTAGGTTAGAAAGGGGACACAGCAATGACAATGAATTAACAGTGGTTCTAAGTGACAGGTGACAAGTCGATATCAAAGACATTGCCTTCTCTGTCCTTCAGTCAAAATTCAATTTAACGCACAATAAATTCTCTATTTAAAGCTGTGTAGGATAATATACTCAGATGACAAGATACAAAACGCAATCTTTACACTGAACATTATCTCGGGTTGAAGACATTTAAGTTCCATTGTCACATATTATTGATAGAAATTCTTTTCTCTTCGACCAACCTTCATTTACCTTTAAATACATTTTGAAACAACATAATAACAGCAACGTTATTCCGTCTTAGATTAGAAGTTAATCAAAAATGGTTTTGATCTAGGAGAAATCGCAGACTAAATTTAATGGGACAGCCAATTCACTGCTTTCCTTTTTGGGAACATTAGCCTTGAATGGTTAGAAATAGATTGAATTGTAGCAGAGGTATTGGTCTTATTTGAAGGGTGAATTATTTGAACAGTTCTCAAGTTTTGAGAAATAACATATAACATATAAGGAGGGTTGGCGTAGGATAATATTCTGCTACCACTAAATATTTTTGTGCGAATTTGCCAAGAAGATAGCCTAACCATTGAATATATTTTCTTTCCAATTATAACATATTGAACAGTATTAAACGTTCCCTATTTACCCAAAAAATCCATCTTAATTTGTGATTTTGAAATATCAATGGACAAGGCTAACATGTATACAGCATGTATATGACTTTTATGAACATGACAATTACACTATTGTATTTGTATATAACAGTCTGATGACCTAAATGTTTTAATTGTTGGAGTTTCTGAAGGAAGTATAAAGATCCATTACTTATTGAATACTGTAAATACAGGTCCACTAATACCTCCAGTTATTATTTGTGATCCATTTGTGTCATTAAATCAGGGCATTTTAAATTTGTTAATGAGAAAGCTCTTGGGAGAGGAAGGTCAAAAAGTTTTACCTCTCTCTCCCAAATTAACACCTGTTTCTGTTAAAAATGAAGTTATCCTAAAACTATATTGTATTCCATGTAACAATTTAAACATGCTTTTACTGATTTAAGAGCTGAGGTTCTTTTTGTCTTGAATTTTTCTACATTAAGGACATATCTTTATCTTGAGTTATTGATTGTAAATAAAACAGTTTGAGAAAAAATAAGTTAAAATATTTGCTTATAGTTATAACTGCTATTCTTTGATGTACTGTAAGTTAAACCCTAATTATCATGATCAACTGTAAAGACTTTAGGTTAAATATGGTAATTCTGGCTGTCCCAATGAAGGCTATAATATTGATTGTTTGTGAAATAGCCCCCCAGATTGATCATAAAAAGGTGTAAAGATCTGTAAATGGTCTTAGTGGCCATATAAATACAGCACACCCAGGGTTAGCTTTAATACATTATATGATGGATTTGTACTTAAAGGGTCTACTTGTAATCCAAGTATTTTCTAGTAATGGCCTGCAAATTCCACAATAGCTATACACAATAGTGCTATAAAATTAATCAAAGTATGTTCAGAAACCAGCTTGATATCACAGAACTTACAAGATTTTACAGATAGTTTCTCTTTTAGTCATATCCCATATTTCCTTACCAAGCTTTCAGTATGTGAAACTCTAAAATTAAACTGAATGAATTTAAAAAACCAAACCTTTTAGTAAGTTGATCTACATCTTGTATTTCATTACTCCTTTAGTTACTTATAGTTTTTAATTTAGTATTTTGCCACAGATGCTTTGTCGTGCTTTGTCGTGCTGATATTCTAAATCTTCTATTCAGATTTAACTTTGATGCTGTATAATACTTAGTTTGATGTTTTATGAACAGTTATTATCTTTTTCGCATGACACCTTCCGGTAGATGAGTTTAGGCAATGTTTGATTAATAACTTTTAAGGCACTGTTTCTTTTCTGTTATTTTCAGGTTACCTGACGGGTTTACCCAGCTGCTGAATCTAACACAGTTGTTTCTCAATGACACATTTCTTGATTATCTACCTGGTAACTTTGGCAGGTAACATATAATTTTTCTATACAAATTAAATAAAACAAAATTAAAAAAAACCCAAATCTGATAGCTGAAGCCAGACAAAATTGTCACAAAAAATTATCAAGTCCATTAACTTTAAAGGAACTATGTTATTTAAAATGAATTCAAAAATGCCACGAAGTGCATAAATGCATATTATATAATTAAGTTCCCTGAATCTTGGAAAAAAGAAATGTTTGAATAAATTGTTCAGTCAGTTTACATAGTTCTATTCGAATATACATGAGGTATTTAAAGTTTTATTACCAGTAAATCAAGTTGTGGTGACAAGAAAAGTAAAGGAAAACTTTTACGACCTTTTGTTATGCAACAATCTGTAAAGTTTGCTTTGTAAAGATGATTCACATAATACATACAACCTAACATGGCGTTTCTCGCTAGGGAATTGTAGTAAACATGCTTCGTTTTATATTTTTATTAACATTATGGTGTGCTTTTTGAATGTATGCAATGATGAATCAGTCAAGTAGTGTATATTTTGTGAGTTTTCACTAGCTTTGATGTTAATGTAATAGTTATCAAGTTAACTGGTTGGTATTTGTAAATTTTGAACACTTCTTTAAGCTTTTAAAAGAATTTCAAAAACATGGTGGTGTTTTTGAGAATTTTGGATGACAGAAATATGTTTACTTTATTGGAAGCTCTTTTAATGGTATTTGAAATATCTCTTTCATTTGCTTGCAGATAAAAAAAAATTATGGGCATCCTTGGGAAGGGAGTCCCATGCAATTTTCTAACTGTCTTTATTTACCTAAACCATTTGCATATCTGTACATTGTACATCCTTACTGTAAATTTTGTTGGTTACATGGGCCTTTAGGTAATCTCTCTATGATTAGATATATATCTTTTTACAGATTGTCAAGACTCAAGATTCTAGAACTGAGAGAGAATCATCTCAAGACGTTACCAAAATCATTTTCTCGTCTCACAGACTTAGAAAGATTGGACATTGGTCACAATGAATTTTCAGAATTGGTAAAACTATTTTAACATTTCATGTGAAAAAATATATAAATATTTGATGCTGAGTCAGGTGTGCATTAGTAGAATTACAACCTGTATTCGTTTGTTTTTGTTTGACATTTACCAACCCTAATTAATTTTGAAGGCAGTTTTAAATTTCTGATT
The DNA here is from genome assembly GCA_032359645.1 of Pododesmus macrochisma. Lineage (NCBI taxonomy): Eukaryota > Metazoa > Mollusca > Bivalvia > Pectinida > Anomiidae > Pododesmus > Pododesmus macrochisma. The sequence goes on along the minus strand of JAUMGZ010210562.1, from coordinate 12,385 downwards.
TTTAGCTTGCATTAAGTAGACAGATAGAATACATATAAAAAGGCACTTTCAAAGATTGATAACCCTACAAGATAAGATTCAGCATGACAGTGCTATTTAGTTTCTCTGCTGGTCGTGGTTTAACTATTCTGCAGCGTCATAATGATATAACTGACAGGAATAACTTAAAGAAAAATTAGTTCTGCTTGTGTGAAATGACCTTTTACCAAAGTGGAGGTAACATGGCACTTTTATGTATGCTCGAATATTTTAAACACCTAGTGCTGGTATGATTTTAAATAAATTACGTAAGCACGTCTTATTTGGCTTTTAATTGTCTGAGCTAGCATCAATGGTGGAGTGTTTCAGATCTGTTACAAAGAAGGAGGCGTAGTAAATCAGGAAGGGGTCAAATGTATCTGGTTAAATGTAAAATTTGTAGAAGAAAAACATTCTTGTGAACTATAAATCTATTTTGGTATTTCATATATAACATATATTTAGACATGATTTAGATTTTATTCAAGTCATCTGAAGATCCACACCAAGGTTCTGTTGCAAAATAGTTCTATGATGAGTGGTCATATTAAAAAAGTAATGCATTATATAAGAAAAAAATAACAAAGCCTCTTTATGTTTTAAATGAGTGCATGATTATATTTTTAATGAGTGCATGATTATGTTTTTAATGAGTGCATGATCATTAGACCTCTGTTTCTAAGTGACATCCCAATATGATTCATTGCTCGTGTTCTACATCACTTGCAGCTTAATCCAGATGGACTTTAAGGCCTTGTAGGCCCTGTTGTCTCCCAGTATGTGGAAATATTTTATAATGATCCTATTTCAGTCACAGAACATATTTCTCTTTACATATCGTATACTGTGAATTATGAATAAATCAGCTCAGCATATCTATATTGACTTAAACATTGAGTTGTATTACAAACTCAATTAAATATACACATATATCAATTATTTCTTATTAGAAATTCAACGTGTGCATTGATGTTTGTATATGATATCTGTGTTAAATAGATGCACAACGCTTACATAATCTTATATTTACTGTACACAGTGATAATTCATTGGTAGAGAACTTGATGCTCTATCACGCCTATACAATAAACGTGTCTGTTAATTTACATTTTTATAAAGGTACAGAAAGATAAATAACTCTGTTGAGAAGGAGAATTTACCATCTTTCTTTTATTGTTGTTATTGACGGTGGTTATATTTAGAAGCTATCAAATATGAGGTTACAAGGTCATTCAAACATTCGTCTATCACACAATAATGACTTCAGCCTTCTGAATGGTTTTCCTAATGTTAAACCTGTATTCAGATGTGCATCAGCCATTTAATTTATCCGTTAAAAGACATTTTAGTAGCATGGCTTTCAAGGGTGTTGTATGAGTCATATTACCTGTGAGAACCTTTGTGGTGCATTTATGACATATATATATTCTATTCTGTAATATCAGACTATCCATAAGCATGCAGCGTCAAATTTCCAGAAAGTTGTCTGTTTTGTCAGTAGCCTCACATAATATTATTGTGTTGCTTAAATAATTAGCATATCTGAATATTAAAGACTTTCAGCACAATTGATACCTGCTTTTAATTTTAGAAACTTTTGTAATCAGAAAAAGCAACAAAATGTGCCATGGTATTTTTAGTCTCTTTTCACACTACCATGTTGTATTATTAGATTGATTATCATATGATTATTGTGTTGTTTTATTGACTACTAGATTGATCAAATATGTATTCATTTTCTTCTTGGTAATGTGACACATAAGTTTAACAATGAGCAAGGAAGAATAGCGGATCAAAATCAAATTAAATGTGCAATCTCAGTATTGATTTGAAGTGTATTTATTAGATAGGAACAAACTCCTCGCTGTTCGAAGATTTAAATGTCTGGCAATATCGGGTAATATTGACCCGGATCACAACAGTGTATGGGTAAAAACTACCATAAGTATCCTTTATTACACAAAGATATTGATTGCATATCATGAACGCTAGGCCACAGACTGAGTATTAAAAACTCTGATAAACGTGTTGTGATCAGTAGTGTAATATTGATTAGTAAACACACAAAATATTTGTCTTTTTATTTTGAAAAAGCAGTAAATACTCTAAAAGTTTGTAAATTTGTTTGTTGAAATACCTTGATACTTTAAAACTGCTATTATTTCCAGCCTGTTTTAGTACAAGTCTTATGATTACATCGTATAAAAGCAATTAGAGTGTCATCGTTTTAAATGTCTATGACATTTTCTTAATAAATCATAGATATAAGTTTTGTGACATCTCAATTAAGATCTGAATTAAGAGATTTCTTAAAACCTTCCTATATCTTACCATCATACCACACTACTCTGCTTCTCTGAATCAGTTGTAGTGAGGTATCACTTATAACAAATAATACTATAGAAGTTTTTTGTACCTTTAATTGGCTATATTGATTTTTTTATTTACACATATCTATTTCACCAAATCTTTGTTTAATAAATTATACCTTACGTTTGTGGAAAAAATTATTCAGAAATTGTATAAGTACTGAAAATAGTTTTAGAAAATATATTGTCGGAAAACTTTGAGAAAGATTGATTGCTTAAGACTGCTTTGTTTTTGTGTTGTTTAAATGTTGTCTGTATCTTACAGCCGGACGTTGTGGGGAACTTGACAAGTCTTCTAGAGTTATGGTGCGACACGAACCAGATCACCACAGTCACTCCTGTAAGTACATAAACATAAACAAATTGTTTGTTTATTGATAACATGTTTACCTATTGAAGTTTATGTTGTATTAAAGTTGTATTAACCTCACCTTTCCATATATAGTAGTATATTTATTAGAAATTTATAAATGTTACAAGAAAATGTCAAAAGTAAAAAAAAGAACATGTACCTGTACATAAAGTTCAATTTTCCACATACTTTTCTGTACAATTATAAAGAATTAGGATTAAATTATTTATATTCTTAAATTGATGTGCTGTATGAAAACATTTTAATTTTTGCCAAAATATGTCTAATAATCCAATTTATGCATAAAATACTGCTATTTGCTGCTGCTGTAGTTACTGTTATTGTCTGTACTCTCTGTTTCTACTAAAGTTTAAGGAACAGGACAAGTGACAATGATAATGATAATTATTGAAATAGACCTCCCCCAAGAATCTTAGAAATAGATTTGGTTAAAGTGTGACAGTTTGAAATCAATTTGCCTCATTATCCTATAAATCTTTTCTTACTAACATGATATCATTTTCAAAAATCTTTATAATTCAATCTATTAACTGTCTGAAATATATAACTTTGAATTCTGGTTATCCTGTCAGTAGAGGTAATTAATGTCTGTAGATATATGCATGTGCATTTTAAGTTTAATGCTGTGTCATACAGCCAAAGTTTACCTGTATTGAAATAGCACTGATTTCCTCCCTGATAGCGATGTATAAATATTAATTATACCCTATATGCTTTAGAGCTGTCAACGATCGCTATTGATTTTCATGAAGTGCTTACTGATTTTGTTATTTAAGAATTTTGCACTTCGAAACCTCGAAATGAATACACACTTAACATTAATTAGAGCCATCCATTCCTTTGACTTTGTAAAATCAATTAGATTTGAAATATGCTACAAATAGAGTACTTTAAATTCCATTTGGTATTGTTCAAAATACAAATTATTTAGAAGAGAATATTTTTTAACTGGCTAATATGTACAGGTATGCTATTTATGTAGCTGTATTGATTCCAAGGTAAATGTCCACACATATGTAAATTTCATGATACAGGTAAACATTATAAGAGCCTTTAAAACAAAACACAGGTGAATTACCTTGTCCCATATATCCATACCTGTACATTAAAATCTTCTAAAGCAAACCAGACAAGTGTTCTTTGATATGTTGAATTGTAAATTCATGATTGTATTGTTGGACAACCACTGTATAAATCATCAAGTAAATAGCGTTTATTGTTGTAGAATATTTGTATTTAAAAAATTGATGCCATCAGATAAGATAATTGAGGAGTAATGGTTGTTGTAGTGTGGTATCTGTCTCCTTGTCATGCTCCATTGTCTCTGTTCATTCATAATACACACTGTCTAATGAAGCATACACCATAATCTCAATCAACTACAGTACTCCTACTAAAAGTCAGAATACATTCTATATTGGAAATGAATTTTTTATTTTAACGATACATGATAGTACATAAAAATAACGTAACTACATTTTGTACTTAAATCTTTTGAATTAAATTGTTAATGAAAAGCAATTGATTACATGTATATAGTATAGTAACATTGATATCATTAAGTCTTCTTATTGATGGAATGTTTTAAACTGACATTGAGGTAAAGTTAAGTACTCAAAAGATTGGTAGAGGACAAGTAGATGATTCATTTGAAAATAACAAATATTGAGGGAATAAAGAGTTGAAGTATTACATCAATATTCAGAATTTGTTTGTTTTATTGGTATTTGACTACAATATTGGGTTGTAGTTTACAGGAATATTTTCTGGAAACAGTAGGTTTTTTCACTGAACTAAAAACAATTATCGGTTGAATAGCCATCTTGATAACACACACAGATTGTACATAATTATGATTAATAACACTAGCTTATACATGTATCTATAGATGATAGGGAACCTCAAGCAGTTGATGTTTCTAGATGCTACCAAAAACAAGTTACAGTCATTACCTAATGAATTAGAAGGATGCACATCATTAGCTGACCTTCACCTTACAACCAACCATCTTCAAAGTCTACCAGACTCCATAGGTAAGTACTAATTTGAACTTACTACGGTATCAACCATCTAAAAGTCTACCAGACTCCACAGATAAGCACTAATGTGAACTTACTTCCATCCATCTACAAAGTCTACCAGACTCCATAGGTAAGTACTTATGAAAACTTACTATCAACCATCTACAAAGTCTACCAGACTCCATAGGTAAGTACTAATGTGAACTTACTATCAACCATCTACAAAGTCTACCAGACTCCATAGGTAAGTACTAATGTGAACTTACTACGGTACCAACCATCAACAAAGTCTACCAGACTCCATAGGTAAGTACAAACCAACTAATTACAAGTTCTTCGAAATTCTATAGCTAAGTACCAACTCTATCTTGCTACCAACCATCTTCAAAGTCTTAACAACTCTATAGGTAAGTATCAGTTTTAGGAATAGCCCATAAGGCTAATTGCATATCAGAAATATAAACAAACCTCCCAGAATACATAGGGTTTTTGCACTCTCAAACTTTTAAATTACATTTACGGAAGCAGTCTACCTGGTTATTAGACACAATGTTCCAGACTCCATTGGCCTCCTACCGGTACTCTTAAAACTTCATTCATAGAACCAATTTACCTGGTTATAAGACACATTACTTATCACAACCAACCCTCTATAAAGTCATAAGATCAGTTTCAATCTACAGTAGTATCCTGTGGCAACAGTCTACTAAAGGCTTACAATTCTTGTTGCATGACAGTTTTATTAAACACAAGGAATTTTTCTTTTGCATAAAACATTTTTTGTATTCTGTCATAATGAACCGTTCAGCATAAATTGAGTGGATAAGAAAACTGAATAAAGAAGCACTGCCTTGTGAGGTCTTGATGACTGAGGATTGTCTTACATGAACTAACATAATAGCGGGTTCTTCTCAAGCAATCATACTTTGATTTAAATCTCATTAACTAGATATTTCATACAGACATAAGGCAGGTTTTGTTTTTTATTTGTTTACAAAAGATGGCTGATTTTCAATATGTCATGATATTTTGTCATTAATGAACATTTTTTTAAGACACTGGGTTGATTTGATTTTGAATATGTTTGTAAAAGTGATTGACTTTGTTGTATACCATGACATTCTATGTGTATGATGGTGAAATAACAAGAGTATCACATGATGTTGTTCCTAGTTAATCGCACGGTATCATGGGTAATTAACATGGCATACATAGTCACTGTATTATACTATGGTTGGACTTATCTTTATTGTGTTTCATGCATGCTGCTGGCTCATTTAGTATTCCATATCTCGTTAGTTTTTGGTGGGAACATTTTTGGGGGAAATTTCTCTATGAGAATTGTTTGATCTTAGGTACATGTATTTTATTGTAAATTAGGCATAGCTAAGATAAATTACCAGTGTGCAGTGTTCTAATATTATGGTGGTGCATTAAGTATTATAGGTAAGAGACTCGATCATATTCAGACCACAAAGTTAAAATTTTGTAAATCTTGTGGTTTACCATGGTACTTTTCTGGCAATAGCAGAAGGACTGGTTGGCTCAATGTCAGAATAATATGACCAAGTGGTGTAATATGTCTGGTGCAATATATATAAGTGATACAACGCTGTAAAGTGGACTAGAGTTTACTCATTAAACCCATTGACCCCTAGAATCACAATAAGGCTCTTCCAAAACAGTGAATTGCATCATCTACAGTCAAAGTCAAGGAGTGATTGAGTTTAAACCAGACTCCTAAATTGAAACATGTCAATTGAAATTTGAATAAACCAGAAATTATTCCTGGCCATTTTATGCCTATAATTTATAATGCATAATGCCTTAATTTCTATTTTTATATTGCCGCACACAAGACTTGTGTTACATGGTCTAGATAAGTTGAGAATGAATGTTTTTGTTGTAAACATGAACTGGAAGACATGTACATGTGCACCACCATGCTTGTTGACGTGAAATATGATCACTCTTACCTGGGAGCTGTAGAATCTTAAAATGATTTAAATGTTTATATTTTAGCTCTGAATACTGTTTATTGTTGGACATTTTCTGCATGATCACAGATTCATTATCACATAAGATCGATACTTGGTGTTTAAGAGTTGCAAACTTTGTCCCAGTTATCAAACTTTCCATCCTTTTGTCGGCTTCATTTGATCTGCCATCTATCAGCATACGTCTGTTGTCTGGTTAAGGTAGAAAGTATTCAATAAATGTTTATGTGAAAACTTTGAAATGTTTGTGATGTGGGACTTGAAGTTTTTTAGAGTTCACAGAGATTTTTACCTGTTATCACTGGGAACATTTACCTGATAACACTGCAACTTGAAGTCTCGATGCTTGATTTATAGTAAAACCTTCTACACCTGAATTAGGACTTGATACAGTGTACATCATGCAGAAACATAAAGATAAAGAGGCAAATTCCAATTTATTTTGTTAGTGTTCCAACAGATTGACAGAGAAAGGTATCAGACGGCTAAATGAGTGCATAAGTCTATGATTTCTGTTGCATTACACAGTCAAGTTATGTTAATATGTCAATGATCAAAGGTGTGCTATTATACAGATAATCCGTCTGTGACTTTACCTAGCCAAAACTATTAAAACTACAAATAAAATTATGTTCATGTTAGATTTTGGTGATAGTGTAATGTTTAAGTCTAGATTTTACGTATTTTATGGACTTCTTTTCATAGTCGCTGACAGTTTTATTTTATTGCCAAATTTCAACTTGTTTTATAGCTGTTGTTAAAATGTTTATGTCAAAAGTTACTTTTTCTTTTTCATTTTGTGATCTTGAATTTAATTTGAGAGAATGACTGGTATGATTGAATTCTGTCACCTTTCACTACACACATTTGTATAGAGAGTAACAAATATAGACATGTTTTCACGATACTTTTAATTTGTGTGGAAGTATCATGAATTAATCACTTTGTGTTGACTTTGGATATGTCGTTAATTGTTTTTTATTACTGTGACATTTAGCAATTACTACCTACCTGACAAATAAAAAATCTGACAATAAGTACCAAACATTGAGGGTATACAAGACCTTTGTTAAGTCACTTAAATATTTCTATCACATTGTGAGTCTGTAAATGTTACTTTCTGGCGTCGTTAACTTTCTGCTGTGATATCTTTCTAAATCATCACTAAGACTGCGGGTAACACAACATAAAAAGTATATCTTGTGTATTTCACTTTTATTGGTACTTTGTCTGCGAGGATTGGCATACGCTTTTGATAACAACAACATGATACAGCATATACGTAGATGTAGGTAACGCCACCCATGAATTTATGTGTATGAGTTGATATATTTTAACACCTAGCTACCTTGTACCCAAAAGAAATGCTTTTGTTTAGTTGTCATGCACCTTTATAAATGATCTTTTGTTTGTCAAAGAGGATTGAGGACACCCAACTAATTCAATATATTCATAGTCTTGAGAATTTCCTAAGTCAGGTGATGTACACACTTCTACTTCTACTTCTTAAGTGCTCACCTTCAACAAGCTGAGACCCCATTCTGTCTGATCCATACGGCATCACGATACGTCTGACAGGGTCGCTTTCATACAGTTCATGCGCAACAGCCCTTTAGGTCAGTAGTATACGGTTCATATATTGCACACGTGAACACCTTTAATAATGCATGCAAGTCTTTGACCGGCCCACGGCATTTCGTCAAGACTTCAAAAAACTTTAGTTAGGCTATGTGCAGTGAGTGAGAGTACCCTTATTTAGCCATATGTAAATACTTGTTTTATTACATAAAAGTTTAAACTAACACACCGAGTTGTTGTTTGTTTTATAAACAGAAATTATTCAGCAGATCTTTCAGATGCTTTAGTAAAAAAGCATCCAATAGTTCAAGTCATGGTATGGCCTTGTGCACATGTGATACAAATAGTCGTTGAACATTCATGCACTGAATTATGTGTCACAGTGTCTGTTCACATTTGCCATAGATTGTAGGCATTATTGCCATGGAATATAATCAGAGGATTCACAGAAGGATGTACTTTACGGAAGTGTTTGTATTTCTGGATGCAGCTTATTTAGTATTGTATTGTTGTTATCAATTAAATGTGTACTCTGGTGCTTCAGTAGTGAATAAGACTTCTCAATCTGAATAGACATCTCACAGAATCCCTGTGGACAAATAGAGGTGACCTTCACAATAACAGTTTTTAGTCCATCTGGACCAAATCATACAAATCCTGTTCGGACCATCTGGACCAAATCATACAAATCCCGTCCGTCGTAAACTTTTCACATTTTTTACTTCTTCTCCTAAACCACTAGATCCATTTCTTCTAAACTTAATGGGAAGTATCCCTAGGGGAAGGGGATTCAGATTTGTTCAAATGAAGGGGCTCGGCCCCCAGGGGGCACCTTTAGGGGGCCAAAAGGGGGAAAATTTGTCCAAACTTCAAAAATCTTCTTCTTATAAACTAAAAGGCCTAGAGCTTAATGTTTCGGTATGTAAGGCATGGAGAACCAAGTTTGTTCAAGAGGTCACCCTAGGGTCAAAAGTATACAAATGCCAATCTAGATGGATTTTAAGGCCCGATAGGCCTCTTGTTATTGTGTGAAGCTTTAATGCTCTCTATCGATTTTTGTTTCATACTTTCATTGTCAAGGTGATTGCATGCTATAATTGTATTGAGATGTATTACTTTAATGTTGTTTGTACAAAGTCTATGCATTGTTCGATTGATTAAGATTTGTATCAATATAGTAGTGTGTAATATTATATATGTTTCTTGTAGAACTGAGGCTGCTAATGTAGAAAAGATTGCTACAAGATTCCTGCGATCAAGTATTAAACCAGAACAGATTGGTATCATTACACCATATGAGGGACAGAGAGCCTACATTGTGCAGTACATGGCATACAGTGGCTCACTAAACAAGAAACTTTATCAGGTATTTGACCATCAAAATTCTTCCTGGCATGAATGCAAAACAACAATAACAATGCTTTGATTGAGCTTTTTTCTAAAGAATCCCATGTATACAGTACATATTATGTGTATTCAACACTGCATACACTTTTCTATTGTACAAAGACTGAAGATGTGTATAATAATTTTAGGAGGTTTTTTTTGGAAAACTAATAATGTGCAGTGTCTTGTTTTAATTTAACAATCTTGCTGTGCAATTGATTAATTGCTCATTATGTGTCATATAGTTGATGTAAAAAAAAAATGAATTCTTATGTTTTACTGTATTTTACCATTCCAATGTACCGTTCTTTTTCCTTTTTGAATATTTACAAGTGCAACTGAATTGGTCAATGATGATAGTTACATGTAAAAAATGACTAACCTAGACATAGTGTTGGGAATCGGACGAGAAATCATAATCGAATATCGGAAGACCTTTCATGAACGTTTATCGATTATAATCGGAATTTCCAAAACTTTGAATATGTTTTTGAAATTTGTGCAATGTAGATGTATTCTGTACTGCTATAGTTAAAAATAATGCCATGCATTGTCTTTGGAATGCTTTACATGCAGTTAAAGTAGATCTACATCTGTCCAGTAAAGTGGTCCTTGCTCTTGAACTGTATTTGTTTTCTTGGTAAATTGAAATGCTGTACATATCGTTCACATTTGAAAAACTCTTCCTGCTCATATATCTAGATATTTAGTAGATGATATTAAAATAGACAATATGTTAAACATATTTTCTGTTGAATGCTTTAATTTTTAATTAATATTGCAGTTGTTATAGTAAGTTTTGAGTCGAGTCATGTATGGGCAGTTCTGTTGTCTAAATCTGTTTACAAAATACGAAGTCCATGTATAATTTTCTTAATAGATAATACTGTCATAGTCGAGATGATTCTGTGTGCGTTCTAAAAGAGTCGCTTAATGTCATATTCGGATAAATTTGTCATGAATATTCAGGAAATCTGGACAGAGTCCATGATGATTATATGCTCGATTTGGTCCGCCATTTGCAATGTGGAGAAAATACGAAACTACTGTGTGCTGCTAACTTTACCTAAATAGCGAGAGAACATAGATCATGCGTCCGGCATGATTCGTCAACACACCGGGCGAACAAAACACTCAAATACAATGCAATGAGTAGCAGATTTTTTAAAGTTAGAGCTTTTAAAATAATTTCGATTTTTTCAATTATTATTGATTGCAATCGAGCGCTTACTTTTTCCTCATAATCGATTGACTTTCGACTTTTTTCGATTATTGGAACATCACTTCCTAGGCATAGCTTACTTTATGTTTAACAAACCCCTTTCTCTCAAAGACTTAAGCATTGGTTATAAAACATGAGATAATTAGTACCCCAGATCTCTAAAAATATTTTACCAACTACAGTGATGTGGTTGGAATCTTGTAAATATGTAATGTTTATCCTTTGTATAACAGGAGATAGAAGTAGCCAGTGTGGATGCTTTCCAAGGACGTGAGAAAGACTTCATCATTTTGTCATGTGTACGTTCAAATGAACACCAGGGGATTGGCTTTCTCAATGACCCACGGCGTCTTAATGTAGCCCTAACCAGAGCTAAGTATGTAGACTTGATATTCTAGAAACTTCATAAATATTCTAATTAATATACAGAATGTCTTGACAAACACCATTTATTAAGATTTTAGGGTATTCATAGAAAGAAAAAAAAATTCTCTCAAAAAAGGTATTTAATTGGAACAGCATATTGTCTTAAATATATTCACCCTTATTGAAGTAAATCTTTTATACAAGATAAATCAGGAGATTAACACTGTAATCAATTTACTGTAATTACTGAAGCTACAGTGTAGGGAAGAGTGTTGTTTTTCTAGGTACTTGCAATACTTTGATTAAAATACACCAAATCAGGTAAATTTCAAATATTCATTTGCATAAAATTTCACTCTAAAAGTGAATTCATTTAGAAGAAGAACCCACCATTGTATTCCTTGTGATACAAAACAATTCACAGGCATGCAAATAATTTTTCAAATATATAGGATCTAATAAGACATAGAGACACTTTTGCTAATTTTTGAAAAGGAAAACTTTTAATGTACATACAGTCAAACCCGTCTTTAAAGACTACTCAAGGGAACCAAGAAAAGTGGCCTTTATAGACAGGTGACCTTTAAATACAGATACAACTTAGTTGAAATATAACGAATGGGGATCCAAAAATTCTGGCCTTTAAAAACAGGTGGCTGTTAAAACGAGGGGGCCTTCAAGGTAGATTTGACTGAATATAAAAAAGTTTTTTTTTGTATTCTATAGGTATGGAATTATCATTGTTGGTAACCCAAAAGTATTGTCCAAGGTAAGTGTCAAATATAGGCCAGTATTTTTAGTCCATCTCGACCAAAGGTCCAAGGTGGACTTTTCCCATACAAATGCCGTTCATCGTCCGTCGTTGTCGTCAACTTTCACATTTTCTACTTCTTCTCCTAAACCACTGGACTAATTTTATAGGAAGTATACCTAGGGGAAGGGGATTCAGATTTGTTCAAATGAAGGGGCTGGGCCCCCAGGGGGCCAAAAGGGGGGAAATTTGACAAAACTTAAAAAATCTTCTTCTTATAAACCAGAAGGCCTAGAGCTTAATG
>JAUMGZ010210551.1:0-11986 GCA_032359645.1 Pododesmus macrochisma | reverse complement strand
ACAATGTTTTTCGAAGTCTGGACCCGAAATATAGAAATTTAATTCAAGAATAAACATTTTCTTAAATTAATAAACTTGAGTTTTTTTCCGGAGAAAATGATGCTTTGCATCAATGCTTTTTGCATCAATGCTTTCTTGTATAATCAATCAGCAGTTGAATCAGCCAACAATAAAGACAAATGTCTCCCCTTATTAGTCAATATGCATATTCGCTGGTTTTTATGGCTCGGACAAGATGTTACTGAAAAGTTTGCACTTATTCCACCTTTGACCTTGAGGTAATTATGTCATTATCCTCACTCATTCTGTACGCTTGCTTGGTTTACAGGCGGTAGTATTTTTGTGGACTGTACGTAGTGTCTAATGTCCATCACACATGTTTTTTCATTTGATTAACTTTTGGATAAGAAGACAATGAAAGATTTTTCAAAATAACTGAAAAGAAGCAGATTTGTTACCATATTTTGATTGATAAGACATTGGAAGGCATTACAGATATTTCAACCCCCCATGCAGATACTGGATGGGTGTTTTTTAGGGTATTTATTGTAAACATGCCTTTGATTCCCCACATCCTGTTTGAGAGCCAAGACATAATGAGAATTACTGGCCATACTCCAATGATCACAACACTAGCTACATACAACACGCATGTAAAACGCATAGGAGTTCTATTGGGAAAATCTCAAAATAGAGGCAAAACATTTCATATTTACCTTTTCTTTTAATTTTTTGCACAAGTTAAAAAAAAACTCTTCACATTTTGTGATTTCAACAAGAAAAATTTCATTTACTTTGAATGTTGATGTAACAAAACCAATTTTATATAGAAATTCTTAAGTAGATGTATATGCAACCATGATGTTCAAAACTAAATTTGTTTTAATATTAATTTAAGAATTTGGTTGCTTTACCTAAGGAAAAACATCCTACATTTTACTCAAAAGAATGTGTTTAAGTGATAAAACCGAGTATAAGTACAGAAGATAAATGACTAAATTATAACTCATTATCATACACATTTAACTAATTCAAGTAGAAAATGCTTAAGTTGAAATCAGTTTGTTTGTTTTTGGGGGTTTAACATCCCTTCAACTCATATCTCATTTAGAGATGGTGCAGAAATGCCAATCACTTAGCAGGGTGTGAGAAGATTATCTAATTTTAACGGGGCCTGGATTCAAACCTCGCATACCATATCACCAAATGACTGATCTATCTTTGAGCCACTGCACCATCGAAATTAACTGAGAATTACAAGAAAAGAATAATGACTAAACTTCATTATGAATCAGTAAAATAACAATTTTATTAATTCAAGTAGAAAACACTTATATAAGTTTATCAGTTTGTTTGTTTTATTGGGGTTTAACATCCCTTCAGCACATGTCGAGGTCATATCGAGATGGTGTCTACTTGTGACAGTGCACACTGATGGCAACTCTATAGTGCTGTCTCTCTGAAATATCATGACAGACACATTGACATAATACTACACTCGGTCATATTATCCCCACACTTAGCTAAGAAATCCTTCTTCTACCCGAAAATGCTGACTGCTTAGCAGGGAGGGAGAAGATGAATTTGTTTGAATGTCTTAGGTTTGATGCAGTCGGGAATTTAACCCACATCTCCTGATACATGAAGAGAAGAGCTATCCCACTGGTAAATTGAAATCAGTCTTTACACATATGAGATACTAACATACAGTGAAACCTGTCTTTAGAGACCACTCAAGGTTAACCAAGTGGCCTTCAAATACATGTTCAACTAAGTTGAAATACAAAGAGAAAGGATCTAAAAATTCTAGCCATTAAAGACAGGTGGTTGTTAAAAAGAGTGTGTGACCTTTAAGGCAGATTGGACTGTATTTGATAAATTTTATCAAATTATAACTAGCTTTCTTGTATTTCACAAGTTAAACCCTGATCAAAGTTTTATTTGTCTACATGAGTATTTCATTTAATCAATTGTATTAATGTGTGCAACAGATATACTCTTGTATTGTCTATTGATGAACTAATCAAGGTCATATGTACTACAACTGTACTTGGTACATTATTAGATAAAATATAATTATAGCTGTACATGACTATATTATTCTCCACAGGAAACCACACAATCGGCAGATAATCCATATACAGATATCTACTATTGAAGGACATTTATGGTGCACTTAGATTGTCCTAAAATATCACCATACTTCCGATACGACTTTATATTAATATAAACGTGAAATATGTGGTGTGTCCTGCCAATACCATATAATTTTGTACCCAAACTTTATCAAACTGAAGTTGTAATTATACAAAGCTTGTTAATATATGCTTTACAGTTGGTTTGAATATTAATTGTACAAACAGCTATTTCACAGTGTTTTATCAACCATTGCTCTATAAATTAAATTAATTTGAACATTTTTTTGTTTGCTATTCTATATCACAATTTTAATTGGGGATTAACATCCTTTTCAACACATGTCTTTAACTAGACCTGTTGCCAGGATGGCTGACTAATACCCCCGCTTCCCCCAAGTTATGTTTGTTTGAGAGTTATACTTCAATGAAATTAAAATGTTGCCGCACAGGAGTTGCACGGACATGTATTTCGCACAAAGGGGCATAACTCCATCATAAAGGGCCGAAATCCCAAATTAAAATGCCAGTGCACAACTACATAAGATACCAATCATTCATGCAAAGTTTCAATGAAATCCACCTGTTAGTTAAGGAGGAGTTGCACAGACAAGTATTTCGCACAGGGGCATAACTCCATCAAAAAAGGACCGAAATCCCAAATTAAAATGCCAGTGCACAACTACACAAGATACCTATCATTCATGCAAAGTTTCAATGAAATCCATCTGTTGGTTAAGGAGGAGTTGCGCGGACAAGTATTTCACACAAAGGGGCATAACTCCATAAAAAAAGGGCCGAAATCCCAAATTAAAATGCCGATGCACAACTACAAAAGATACCGATCATTCATGCAAAGTTTCAATGAAATACACCTTTTAGTTAAGGAGGAGTTTTCAAGACAAGGTACTGCGGACAACAGACATCCAGACAGACGGACAGACATCCAGACAGAGAGATTCCAGTATACCCCCCTTAACTTCGTTGCGGGGGTATAATAAGGACTGTATACCAAGGGTTCCGAAAAAGGTGCATAATAGGCCCGTCAGCAAGTCACCCAGGAATGTATCCTTGTTGGTGATGTTCTGATTTTAAAAATAGTCAAAGAGTTTATCCATAATACTTATCATAAAATGATGCACATTCTTGATAAAAGAACTTTGTACCCTCAATATGTAAACTGTGAAACAATGGACTAAGTTCAACACATAGTAAATCTACTAACATTTATGAAACGTCTCCAAGATGGGTAGTACAGCTCTTCACTATGCCTGAAATATTTGTTCAAAGAGTCATAACAATCCCACTAAAAGTGTAGATTCGCTAACAATTAAGACTGACCATGATACAAGCTGTCTAAGAAGGGTGTATAAAGATCAACAATATTCACCATAAAGCATGGAGTTGTGATACCAACTTTTAATGAAAACACAACAAGTTTTAATTAGAACAACAACAAGTATATTTTGCTTATACCATTCACAAAAGGCATATATAATTGTTATAATATCGACTGAATAATGATCATTGGCAGCACAAAATATGACTTTATTATCAAAATACAATTTGACAAAATATGGACTTATATGGTTGAATTAATGAACATTTTCTAAATCTAGTGAAGTATTAATGATGAATTTAAAGTAAAATAGATTAAAATTAATTTTTAATTTAATAAAACAAACTAGTGTCATATTAATTCACAGAAGGTTTCTGGAAAATCTTTTTTTTAAAAAAAGACTATTGAATGCATAAAGGGGGATAACAAACTCTGTATTGCTAATAGATGATTGAAAAGTAATTAAAACAATGCTGTAAATCAAACAACTAATTATCCTCTTATCTCTTTACATTTTCATATTTACACTAATGAAAGTAACAATTTAATACCCAGAACTACATCCGGAGACTTTTGATTTTCTTCTCAATTAACGTTTAATTCTTGTCATCTTAAAATGTGCAAATTAGATTCAAACGTATTATTTAAGATTAAAATAATAAACACAATGGATACCATCTACTAAGTAAAGGCAAATTTTGTCTAAATTAAGTCAATAAAAAGTATTGAATAACTAAAGGAACATAACCAATGTATGGAAGCATAAGGGGAGAATGAATATAGTATAGCCTTCGATTCTTATAACATACTGTCAGCACTCGTATTTAAAGTGATGTAAAAAGTTGAAGTTTTAGATTAATTAGTTAAATAAAAACCACAGTATTAACGTGAACTTTTTTAACTTAATTAAAACTGCAATCTTTTAGTCCACATGTATTAAGTGATAATGATGTGGACAATTCATCATGTTTGTTTTCCAATACACACATTTTTAAACTTCTTTTGAAAAATGTCCACTAAACCATGAAAAGAATTCATTGAGATATATATCCAATGCTGTTTCAACTTAAATAAAAAGTAAATATACAATACAACTAACTAATAAGTTAGATAAAATTTATACAAAGTCTCATTTTTTTCAACAACTAAATATTTAATCAGAAAAAAAACCTTCTGGTGAAAATATTGATGGACTACATGAAGAATATCAATTCTTATATGCTAGTTACTCTAAATGTGTGCAAGTGACCTGATAATTAGAAATATACAAAAAAATACTGATTTCTTTTGTTCAATAGCTGATTAAAGTTTGCCACAACAGTGGTTATCTCCCCTTCTCTCAATAAATAAAAAAAAAGTTATATTGGTTATCTCCCCTCTCTCAATAAATAAAACAAACCTGTAATATATATCACAAGCAATATTATATAAATACCTTGATAATACACCAATTGTATATGATTAGAATAATTTATACATGGTATAATAAGGTTATATATGCTAATAAATAAACAGTATATATAATACAGGGTGTTATACCTTCACACGATATATGTATATATGTACATGTACATAATATGTCAGGAACAGGATTATATGGTCAACTGCATAAACTAAGAAAACAAAATATATGTGAGTTATAATTTAATTTCTCTAGAAATGAGCTGTTAGAACCATGAAAGTACATGTTGTTGTTTTTCTTCATGTTTCGATAATGAAATAAAAATGGCCAGATTTTAATAAAACTAACATTATCATTATCAGTTCAAGCCACATTTACCCTTAGGAATAAATCAACTTCAAATTCAAGAAAATATCTTTAAAACCATTTGATTTTGCTCTCTGTCACAATCCTAATTACTATACAAATATCATCAATTCATTCTAAATAAGAAGGAACAAATTGGTGACCATCTTTACTGCTCTTAACTATTTTTGTTGTATGTGTCCGATATGCCCTAATAATAATTCCGGTATTCATTAAGAAATTAACAATGGTCCTGTCATGAGAAACAGCATCATAAACGATGCCATTCAGCCAAAAAGCACTGACACTAAATTAAAGACAAAGGTTTAAGTTGAATATATAACTGTAAATAATATCGATATATCTTTGTGCGTAGGTAAGACAATGTAATAATTCAAATATGATTTCTACAGTGTATACAAATCAATTCTAAATGAATGTGATATTATGAAGTTATTTTTCAAGCGGTATAGTGCATAAGGAGAATAAAAGTTAACATATGTAAATTAATTAACATCATAATTAATTATACAGGAATGCAACAATTGCCTGTGTATTGTAATTTCTTATTGACCTGAAATATTTTGTGTTTGTTTCTAATTCTTTTTTTGCAAAAGATGTAGTTCTTAATATTTTTAATTATATTCAAGGTAAAAAATATTTGAATTTGTTATCATGCTAATATGGTCATTCACATTTGTCTAACCATCAAGTTTGGCATAAGGAAAAAATCATAATTACTTTGATACTGGAATTTTCATGTTCATTTTATTTATCGTCACAGTGGCTCAGAGGTAGAGCATTTGCTTCGTGATCTGGTAGGCAGGGATTCAAAAACAGGTCGAGGCAAACCTAAGATGTTAAAATTAGGTTATCACCTCGCTCCCTGCTAAGTGCTCAGCATTACTGGGTAGGAGAAGGACTGGTTGGCTGGGTGTCAGGATGATGTGACCCAGTGAAGTATCATGTCAATGTGTTTGGGCGTGATATTTCAGTGAGACAGCACAATAAAGTTGCCATCATTGCGAGCTGTCACAAGCAGACACTGTCTCCATATGACCTAGACATGAGTTGAAGAGGCGTTTAATCCCAATAAAACAAATAAACAAAACACAATTGTTTTACATTTGCACAATATCAGCTATGTGTTCTTAAGCAACATGCAACAAGTAGCATAGAATAGAATGGTAAAAGGAGGAAGGAAAATGATAGCATGAATTTCAGGACACCAAATTTAATCAAATTTAGTTGACTGGCACATGGCTAACTTCTTATAGGAACAATGTGTTTTCAAAATTCTTCGTATCTGAAAGAGTTAACATACTTATGGTTAAGTATTAAAAAGATTACTATTTGTTATCTCAACATAACATTGTATGAAACATATGTATTCTTGTTTATAAAACAAATCTCTAAAAGTAAAGATTGAATTTTTTCATCTTGCGAAATATATAAAATGAAATTGGTTTTATCAATTCATAATCAACAACAAATCAACAAAGAAATGATAAAAATACTGAGTATAACAAACAAATTGTGTTGTCAAGCAAGCATATCATTAACACAGATGCAAACATGTGCTTAATAAAGATTCAAGGATACAAGCATACCCTTAATAGGGATGCAAGCATGTTATTAACACAGATACAAGCATGTTATTAAGGGAGCATACAACAAACTTATGTCACTATATTATAACCCTTTCTTGTTACCTACAAACAGAAAATGATCACAACTGTTTTAGAAATGCATTTTTTGGATGAAAAACTTGCTATGTAGACACATGGACATCTAACAGAATTACTTGACACCATTTTTTGTATAAGTTTCACAGCAGAATTTGAAATGAACGAAGCACGAAACTTGGAAACCACTGTAATCAATCTAAATTTATCTGCCGGGATACCTCAATAAATAGTTCCCTGTGCTGCTTCTAATTATAAATTTCATTCAAAGTCACCTCTTTACTAGGAGATATCTTTCCTGTATACAAAAAAGTTCCAACTTGAGTACATATTTATCTACATTTACCTTCAAACACAGGGCCATTTAAAAGCCCTTAGGAAATTCCTGTACTACTTTCTTCTACAACCTTTTGATGACATATCTATTTGTGGTATGCCCCCTTAACACAGATAAATCATAAGCATACTGTTAACACAGATATATACACACCTTTCTTCATAATTGGTAAAAGTGAAAATCAAAAACAGACATATATATCTATATAAAAAATCTATACGACTTTATATATATATACAGTGTCCAAGACTAGTAAAATAAATATCAACAATAACAACAAAACAAAAACAACTTTTCTCACGGGAATATTTTAAACTCAACTCATGAGATATTTTCCTAATATCAGAAAACAAATTTCTTCTGGGTGGAATATACATGAAGTTATTAAGTAATTTAATTAAAACTGAATTGTCCTGCCTGAAAGATTATATTGCCTGATAAGGATTTCATAATCATTTAATATTGTGTGTGTTATAACATATGATGTGCGCATCCACTAGCATGATTAGCACCTGAGATGTGATTCATATATAAAGGACTTACAATATACTGATATAGAACGAAAAAGGATCAACAGGACATAGGTTATTGACAAACAAATAGCGTCATCAAAAAGTCATCATTAGATTGAACTAGCAAAGTGAGACGGGTATTTAAAAATGATGTCAAGCCAACTAAATGGGTGAAAGGACTTCACTCTAGACCTAAAGCCAATCAATTGTCAGCAATGGACTCGTAAAGAAAAATTAATTTAGAATAGATACAGTAAAAGAAGAATGTACCAAATAATCTAATAGTGATAACTCAAATACTCCGGATGCGATGAAGTCTATTCAAAATTTCAAATGTTGTTATTTATCAAACTTTATAAGTGAATGTAATTTAACACATATTTCAATAGTTATACAGTAAGCTTGGCGTGCCCTCCAAAGGCTGTGATGTTCTTTTTCTGGTCACTACCCTATCTTTAAGTATGTTTATACTAATGTAGTGTGTTTTCATGTAATAAGGGTATTACAGTACAAATGTAGGGTGTTTTATTTAAACTAGGGTATTGCAGTACAAATGTAGGGTGTTTTCATGTAATAAGGGTATTATAGTACAAATGTAGGGTGTTTTTCATGTAATTAGGGTATTGCAGTACAAATGTAGGGTGTTTTTCATGTAATTAGGGTATTATAGTACACATGTAGGGTGTTTTTCATATAATTAGGGTATTACAGTTATTTTTTACACGGTCTTTTTAGAATGTATTTTACGCTTGTCATGATTATGCCTTACCTATATTATCAATTATTGACAAAATAGTTTTAAAATATGTCGAAGTTACTCAATTTTAAAAATGTATCTATATTTACTATGGAACACTGGGATTGTTCGTGATATAACTTAAGACGACAAAAAACAAAACATAACCAACAATTATTGACAAGATAACATACATTATAAAGCCAATCAAGAATTTGAAAATGATTTTTATTTTAGATCCAAGTTATTACTAGAAAATATTCTAGTTTCATTAGGTCGTTATCAATTAGAAAATATTACAGTTTGCTTAAGTCCTTATAATTTGTATTGTGCATTCTTTAATATTTTAATCAACATATATTCAAAATAAAAAAATTGTTGACCTCATGTCTAGTTAACAAAGATCTTTTGCTAAGTAGCCAATCACTTTTTAAAAGTGCATATGAAATATTTAGGGGAGGAGTGTTGTTCAATATTCAATGATGATAATATAAGTGGTGAGATTTAAATGGATTACCAATTTGTATCAAGCATTAGATCACACAATGTACTCTAAAAACATATACAGTCGTTTTCCTAGTATCGAACCACCATTTTCTAGCTACAAAATGTCTCGCTCCAAGCTAAAGATACAAGTTTGACACCCAATGTTGACATCGTATAATTCTGAAGTAAAAATGAAACAGATTCACAATGTGATGTTAAGAATCTGACTCCGAAGCCTTAAATCCAGAATTTTGATCATTCAAAACCAGAAAGTTTCCGTGATTCAGAACTAGGAAAATGGAAGTATATTTCAGACTTGTGCGTACACAATAAAGTGACTGGAAGCAGTTCATCGACTTAGTTTTGATCTGTAAATATCACTGATGATAATGAAACTATTAATATAATGTTTTGACAATCAAAAATATACACCTGTACAGTAATATGTTAATAGTTTCATACAAAGTATGAAGATAAAAATATGACATTCTTCAATGCATGAAACGTTTGTAAATAAAATTTTTTTTTAACTACTTCAATTATCTTGAAAAAAAAGCCTAAGTTCTTGTCATTTAGGCTTCATCTCTCCCCCATGAAAATTCTAATTTTCCCTATTATTTCTTCCTAATACATGAAATCTCCCCCATAAAACTATAGATCTATCTATAGCAAATATAACAGCACATTAAACAACAAATTGTTTACAGAAATCCCATACAGCTCAAAACAAATCTTAAGATACAAACAATGAATTATATCCAAAAATCTCTTATATCAATAAAATGATTTTTTTTTCTGACTATGTAATCTCTATAAGTCATGTTTCCTGCTTCAATTATTCATCACTTTTGCACTTTGAATTAAATTTAATTGAACCTGAAACATTTCTGTTATTAAATTGTGAAATATTAAGGTAACTATATAAGTAAAATGTCTATAAGAACTCTAAACCGTTTATAATAGACCCTATGAATATGTGAAATGCATGATCCTTAATACACACACCTTTCTAAAATGTACTTAGTTGAATCATACTATAAACATCAACTGAACGCCAATTGATTGGTAACTTATAATTGAACACAGTATTTTTGAACACTTATGTATATCATTAAACAATTAAATCAATCAATACATATATAAATCTGCATAAATTTACATAAATCTACATAAATTAACATATAAATAATATTCATATTGTTACTTCTACTCCAGGAGTCATAACAAACTCATACATATTATATTTTGAGATATCTAAGATTACTTTCCGCTGATATGGGTTGTGTGGCTGAAAATAACTACAGATCAACAAAGAATTGAGATAACGTTCTCTCGGATAAAGGAGACAGGGTTATAAAGGAGGGAGGCATTCTCATTACATAAGAATAGAATTTTTCATCCTCCACATCAGTAGAAATAAAATTCTAATAAGGGGAGAGACAGATTATGGAGGAAATATAATGGGGATAGAACATCTTACTCACAATTTGTACAGAAATATTCTTATATGCAAAAACAATTAAAAGAACTTAAAAATAAACCGATAATTTAATAAATATTTAGAATAATCGCTATTTTGTGACCAAGATGGGCAAAGTTTAAAATTTTGTACTAGCAAGACAAAACGTGAAACTTTGGGGTTAAAAACTTTTTTGATTAGGTTAGATACATATCTCTCTCAGAGTTGTTTGTTAAATATTTGAAAATATCTGACAATAATTTTTTCTTTGTATTATATAAATATGTTTATGTTTTTTTTGCCTCAACATAAAATCATTTTTAGGAACAAACAGCAGTTTCACAACAATGCATAGATAACATAATTAAATCTCCAATAAAGCTAAGTCTTTTAACTCAGTATATAATGTTTATAGTATATTAATATCAAATCTTTCTATAGTAATGGACTGCTCAAATAGTGAGTTGGACTTATCATATATCTTAACAATATTAATACAACACTAATATTTTTAAACATTCATTGCACATATGGACAAATGTATCATCCTTTTAAACATAAAAGTAAGCTTAAGAATGAAAAGACTATTTTATTTTGAGTAAATACCCTTATAATTTGAGTCACAGACCCAGTTACTTTGAGTAATTACCCCTTTTTAGAGTTATAGGAGGCCATCACTGATATGGGTTGTGAAGTATATATTACATTTGTGGCTGGAAATAACTAGAGATCAACAAAGAACTGAGATTACATTCTCTCAGATAAAGGAGACAGGGTTATAATGGAGAAAGGCATTCTCATTACGTAAGGATAGAATTTTCATCCTCCACATCAGTAGAAATAAAATTCTAATAAGGGTAGAGACAGAGTATGGAGGAAACATAATAAAAATTGAACATCTCACTTGTAATAAAATTCTTATAAGGGGAGATAATTTCCCCTTTTTTGGTTAAAGGAGGCCATCACTTTAAGCTAATACCCTTTTATTCTAGTAAATGCAACTCATCTCTTTGAGTTAATATTCCCTTAATTCTTGTTAACTGACCGCCTTACTCTGAACTAATACCCCTTTATATCTGTTAATGGACCCTACTACTTCGAATTAAAACCCTTTAATTCTGATTTAGTGGACCCCATTACTTCGAGTTAAAACCCTTTAATTCTGATTTAGTGGACCCCATTACTTTGAGTTAAAACCCTTTAATTCTGAGTTAGTGGACCCCATTACTTTGAGTTAATTCCCTTTAATTCTGAGTTAGTGGACTCTATCACTTTGAGTTAATATCCCTTAAATTTGAGTCACTTTGAGTTAATACCCCATTATTATGAGTGAACAGACTCCATTACTTTAAGTAAATATTCATTAACTTCAGATTACGAGTTACATTAATTGAGAATCCTTACATTACATATTAAAGTGTATCTGAATCAAAGCATGGCGGTGAATGAGTTCTAAATGATAAACTAACGACAAATTTTTGCTGGCAATTTATACACAATTAATACTACTCTGAACACCAATATTTATATCAGATTTAATTGAATGTTTA
>JAUMGZ010210529.1:0-11986 GCA_032359645.1 Pododesmus macrochisma | reverse complement strand
GTTAATGTTTGCATATATATATAGTACCTTAAAGTTACAAAGGCCTAGAGGTTAATGTTTGCATATATATATAGTACCTTAAAGTTACAAAGGCCTAGAGGTTAATGTTTGCATATATATATAGTACTATACCTTGGAGTATGGACAACCAATTTTGTTGATGGTGTGACTCTAGGGTCAAAGTTTGACACTACAAGTAAAGCACATTTTAACTTTTTACATATTTTACTCCAAAACCAGTGGACAAATATCAAGCAAATTGGATAAGAAGCATCCCCATGGAAGAGATTTCAGATTTGTTCAAATGAAGGGCCATGATCTCCAAGAGTTGTCAATAAGAGTAAAAAAAAAAGGTGAAACAAAATATCAAAAAAAGATTAGTAGTCGTAGATTTTTATGCTTGCATGCATGCAGTTACCTCAGTGCCATGAGAATTAAGTTTGTTCAAGGATTGACCATGGGTTAAAAAACAGTTTTATGTATCATATCCACAGCTTCCTTTGAGGAATGAGAGATGAAATGATTTGAACTTTTGAAAGTAAACATTAAGACATAAGTTAGTTTTTGTAGCAATTTTATCAATATATACAAGCAAAATAAGTCGACCAATTATCACAGCATAAGATAAAGATTGTGTTCATATATTCATATGTAGTATACCCAGATACAAGTAGATGGGCTTGTCAAAGTGTATAAAAGTATACAACTGTACAAGACGGTACATAGCATTTCTCACCTTTTACTTATGATTCTTACAATCAAAAACTGACACTGTTGCATGTTGAGTCATATATATATATATATATATATATACAAGCTCCCCATTTTATTACAAAGCAACATTGGACCAAGAAAAATTTATAACTTAACGTAATAAAACATCTCAATATATCAATGTCTCGAAAGTCAAATCTATGCCAGTCCATATGCTTTATATGTTTAGAATTTAACTTAATAATAACCAATTAAGTTATCAGTATCTGAATGAATAAATGCCAAGACTCTCCTCATAAATACATTTTAAAAATTATTTTCTCTCAAAAGTAATATAATTAACATTTTATGTACATATATGTATACTGTGTAATGTAAAAAGTCAATGTAAATGTAGATAAATTAACATGGTAATAAATATCAACAGTAATGATATAAACAACACTCTTTAAAATCTGAGACAGACCTTATTACTACAGCAAAAACATTAATAAATTAAGTACATATTATAACAAAACAACAAGTGCCAAAACCTTCTCAAAGTTTTCACTAATCCTGTTACATTTTTACTATTTAATCTCAAGAAAATGTTGGCATGTATTTCTTTTCATGTCGATTTAAAGAGAAAACTGATATTTACATAGAGAATAAAACGAGAAGGTTTTGAAAATTACAGATTCCATGGAACATATAAAATGCCAATCTCTACCCATAGTTATACTTCCTTTCCCTGACATGTATGTGAGGGAAAGGAAGGACAACTCTGGGTAGGGATGGCTAAAAACCATGTTTTTGAACAACAAAATCTATATTCTATCAAAAATAGTAACTTAATAAAGTTGTCAATATTTTGTTAATTTCTGACATTTTGATGTGAGATTTTTTGTTTAAATAGTGAAAAGATATGTTGCACATTGCTTCCATTGGGAAGCAGAAATTCCTTCAGCTTGCACATCTTAACCTTTCCGTGCATACATGTATTTAAGCAAAGTTCAATCTTTTCAATCTTAGATTTTTTAGTAAAACAGTATTTAAGATGGACAGTTACTACTCTAAATATGCTATTATTGTTAGACAAATTTAATTCTGAAAAGACTTCAAAATTCAAATTGCCCACAGATGGAAATGGAAAGGTTTTCATCAATCAGACAATCACACAAGCACTAAGTTTTAGGAAAGACCATTTGTCGGTAAATCATCAAATTTAATTGACTCTACATTTCAATAAGTCTTTAACAAAAGTTCTCACGAAAGCCATACAAATCGAGCTTTTTGTCCAAGTACACCATAGTCTGAAGTTGCCCCACTTTGTTCAGTAGTAAAGTTTCCTACGGGATCTCTGGAAGTTATTTAAGTCTGACAGTGGTCCTTTGCACGTGTGGATGTCCACCCATCGCTTACATTCCTTACATTTGACCTGACAACACCAATGGAATTTACACTCACACTTCTCCTTGAGAAGGACAGTTTTAGTGTCATAACCACGCCCACAACACATGATGTCACAACCATCCGTCCCTAGTGACGTTTTGTTACATCGTCTGCCAGCAGTGCCCATAGAACCTGCAATTGATCAAAAGACAATTAATATGTCATTTGCCTCAATAAACCATAAACATGTACTTCTTTCCATTAACAATGGACAAATTGTGTTTAGTGCATTCCTGCCGCTTTTTGTTTACATGTTAAAATTTCCAGAGTTTCTAGAAATAGTTAGTAGTTTATCTTGTGTGCATTTTTCAACTGCATCATGGTACAATTTAGAAAATATGAAATAAAATTGACATTAAAAAGTTCAGAAATTGATATAAAGTATATGGGAACTACCCATCTCTACCCAGAGTTATCGTTCCTTTCCCTCGCGTGTATGTGAGGAAAAGTAACGACAACTGTGGGAAGATATTGGAGAATTACTAGTACTTATCATTTACAGACGACAACTCTGGGAAGATATTGGAGAATTACTAGTACTTATCATTGTTGCTACACGTTACAAGAATCAAGGTAATGCGACTGTTCTCTGTATCCTGTTCTGTCAAGTTAAATATTACATATTTTGTATAATTTTAACAAAGAATCTTGAAAGTCGCGTAAACTGTGGGTAATTGTCCATTTAAAGACTGACTTTCAACGCTGGTGCGTCTATGCGTTATATATATATATGAACGAATCATATTTAACGTAAGTTTATCGGAGGCATACATTTACGCACAAATCCTCTTCCGTTGTGTTTCATTTACACAAGACGCTGGTTCTAACCCATAGACACAAAAGTATCGAAAATCAATTTTTAATTTACTACAACCTTTTAAAACGTTATAGTATAATGTTTCTACTAAACTTGCACTGATACAACCAACCCCTGTAAGGAAACTATGGACATTTTGAGGACAAATCCGAGTCCAATCGTCTGAGTAAACATGGACTTTCTTTCCAAATAACGGATAATTTCTACCAAGTCTAGTTAAAATTTATGCCATGGTTTTTGGTGGCTATATATCTAAAATTTTAAATGTTAGCGCTGGACGACAAATGGTATGGGTAAGGTTCATCTTGGGTGATCTGTTCGGATGGACTAACATGGAATGAATACCAAATAAAATGATTACACATTATAGTCAAAAGTGAAATGTATTGCTTGCGCAAGATTTGATTTACGTGAAGTTGTACAACAGCCTCGCAATACAATATAAAGGTTTTTAAAACAAGTTTTCAAAGTTAGTACTTTGCTCCCTTGTGAACTAGTGGTAACTCTATAGTAAGCACGAAGCGTAAAGAAGTTTGATATCAGAGACACGTCAGACGGAAAAGAAAATACCAAGCGCACTATAAGATGTTCTTGTTGTGTAAACTCTTCATAACACGCCAGACTCTACGGCTTTGACTTGTGTGTGAGAGTATTTTACGGGCTAGCGTCCAATAAGGGATGAACTTTCCGTAAGTCACGAATCTCTGAGATCATTCTCCGCTGTTATCTAGTGAATTTAATGGAATCAATTTATAACAGGAATTAAAACTTTATTCTCGGGTTTAATTGTGAGATAGAGGTCAATCAAACACTATATCACACTATCTGGTGTTATGCACGTGTTAGACGCGATGCGCCCAACTTTGGCTCAATCGGTATTTTGCTTTCCGCTGAAATTGATGCTGGAACGCAAAATGTCACCGTCTTTAATATCGTGTTTCAGTGAAATTCTTAGTTTTAACCTCGCACAAAAGTTTATGCCAGACTCGATGTTCATAAAACGCACCGACTGAGAGACGCGGGGGCAGGTGCCTCACCTCACCTATTCTGGGGTAACAAAGGGCAATTATAGTATCTCGTTTCTGGTTTTATTTTTCATTCTTTTCAGAATGTTGTTAAAAATCAGCGTAACTGTAAGTGATAGTTTTGACTGCTGCGGATGGCGTAATCATGCTACAAAACATAAAACTTTCATCAGAAATACAAAGTGATGTTATGTTGTGTCTATGTTTATTTTAATCCTCGCTAAGTGTTTGCGTTAACAGTGAATTTGACGTTTTTGTAATATTATACAAATTGCCCGAAGTGTTGTAATAGCTTGCTCTCTCAGATGAAGAATCTCGATATCTGATATGTTTTCAGAATTAGTCATAATTGAATTCAATGTTGTTTAAAAGAAAGATCGTAAAATCCGAAGAGGACCAACTGACCCCGTCATTTGGTGCATTTGAAGGAATCTAGGGTTAATAAGAAGAAAATGCACCATTTATTGATATGTGTATATCAACACTGTCAGTCACACATTATTTTGATTTTCTCTTTTTGACAGTTACATAACATATCTTCTTATCGTCACCTCACACCTAACGTATACACTTATCCCGTTATTTATGCGTTTCTATACATATTTTATAATACATGTAGCCAAACACCGAGATCAGGGGTGTTTAAATCTCTTAGTGAAGATAATACGATTTATAAAAAACGGTAATTAAGATAACATGTCAGATTAAACAAAACTGTATCAAAGTTACAAATTACATCCAATGTGTGTTAGGTATATTGGAAGTTTCATCATATAAACAACAAATTGTTTGGTATAGCCCGAATATTTTGTCATTTTGTCTATTAAAATTAATATTGGTTGTCGTTTCCTAGGTCGCCAGTCCCTCTGATTAAGATGTCATTCTTTCTTTGAAACGTTCTTTTGTAAAAAAAAAAACGAACAGTTTGCCTCATTGGTGATGGTGGACTTCCAATATTACTGTGAGATTGTACATTTGCATTTATGGAATCCGGTTGGGGCCATTCGTATCAGCGCATCGTCGTAATGCGCATTTTGACCCATCGCCGTCTGACGTAACGTCTCGTTTTTAAAACTAATTTTCAATTCATTTAATCTTTTTTAACAAACGGGTCTTAAACATGGCATATTAATAAGTAATATAATATCCAAAAGCGACAGCCCTTACTTCCATGTTCATTATTTATGTTAACTTTATAGGTATCAACTAAATGTGTATACAGCCCATTAAAATGTGTTTGTCATAATTTTGTGTTGGTGCTGCTAGTTCTTTTCTTCGCGTTTACGTAAAATTTCGTGTTGCTTATTTAAAGCGGTTGATTCACAGAAAATAACACTCTGTATACCTGTCAATTAATTATGAGTTTTTCAAGGAAGAAATGGGGAAAACAAAGAAACACCGGAGATGTCCGACTTACCCATTCCCGAGTCGACACGACAGAAATCCGGGGAAGATTCAAGATATATAAGGTCCCTTTTGGTTGGTCGTTTATGGTTTTTATTGGCTACAATTAGCCCGGATCCTTCCTGATTCATCATGACTTGTGTTGCCCCATTATATTTTAATTTTATATAGTCCCCCACTTTCCGGAATTGTTGCATGGCCAGCCAGCACGTACGTATCGTGCATGCACCGCTGACGCCGTGGCATTTACATTCCAACGTCATGAACTTCTTCACAGCCTGAAAAAATAAATTGTGTTATGTTCAATCTTACACTCATAACATAAACAGCGTGTTAGCACAACAACAACACGACAGTATGGGGAAAAACAGGTCGACAATCACATTCCAGAATTTCAGTTTTGTCGTACTGTCGCGTTATTTTGTCGTTTTGTCGCGGTTTCGTACTGTCACCCCCTACAGCACGATACAACTGGTGTTTCGTACTGTTTTTGTTGTCGTACTGCTTTGCTGTCGGGCGACAAAACAACATGACACAAATACGCCATCGTAAGTAAGGGTTATTTATTTAAATTTATTTGTGGCCCCCTTGCAACTACATGACGGCCCTTGGTAAGTTTCGTGTTGATCAATAACATTTTGAATTTTATATTAAGTCTCCTCAAGTGACATCAACAATATTACCACACAAAACCCCGCAGATTTGTATTACTTGTATCGACA
The DNA here is from genome assembly GCA_032359645.1 of Pododesmus macrochisma. NCBI lineage: Eukaryota > Metazoa > Mollusca > Bivalvia > Pectinida > Anomiidae > Pododesmus > Pododesmus macrochisma. Next base: position 5,873 of record JAUMGZ010210529.1, on the reverse strand, counting down.
TCATTGGTTCATTTCCACAAATATGTACTTTTTCTGGGCGAAAGCCACATATTTTAGAATTACAGGATAAAAACATATCCAACACATTCTTGAATATGAATTACAATTAGTATTTTGCAAAATTTAAGGGTAAAGTGATATACATGAAAACTCGAATCTTTGACCTCCGTAGCGATATTAAGCAACCTACCCGTCTTCCGGCTCTGTTGTTATGAAGGTTCATCAATGCACGCGCATCGCGTATTTTGCGCTCCCTGGCGTCTACAAACATTCGAGAGAAAGAACTTCCCCAGCGGACATTATCACTACATCCTCCCCACTCGAACACACCCACTCTGTCTCTAGCCTTGCCAATTTTCGTGGGGTCGCAACCACATTGAAAGAGTTCCCCTCGGCTACATGCACGTGTAATTGAATGCACCACGCCGGCTGACGAGAGTGAGTATACAAACGAGGCTTCCCGGCTACCTGAAAATAAAAACGGTTTATGTGAGATGTCATAATCTAATTAAACAAAGTAGTAAATACGAAAACCAAGACGATATTGTAAAGCCGCAAGTCCATGGGCATGGGCAAACAAAAGGAAAACGTGGGACGCACACAGAAAAAAAACACATATAAATAAAAATGGAAACACCACGAACTTCTATTTTAAAAAAAAATAGAAGCAAAACCAGGTGCTCGCGATATAGTTAAGCGTTTCCTTTTACACATGTGTCACCCGTGGCGATGCTTCCGTGTCATTCCAGTGTTTCAAAATTAATCTGATTTTATTGTTGAAATTCATTAATTAATCAGTGCTTATTAAAATACTGCTTCCCAGTGTAAAAAGTCAAATAGAAACCAAATAGCACCAATACCAATAATAACTAGAGATCTGCATGTCGTACAGGATGGCTTGCACCAAGATGGCCTGTTGCTATTGAAATGTCACCCAGCCCCCGCTTTTACGCCCAAACAGAAGCCATGGCCATCATCTTGGTTATTAAATGGGGAAAATATACACAATTAAGTTTACAGTGTTCTTATACCTATGTATAACCATTTTGAATGAAATTGAACAATGTTGAAATTTTGACCAATCAGAGGCCATGGCTGCCATCTTGGTTAAGAAATCCAAAAACTTCATATGTGATTAAGTTTGTAGTGTCCAAATTCATCTGTATACCAAATTTGAACGAAATCGGACAATGTTGAAATTTCAACCAATCAGAGGTCATGGCCGACATCTTAGTTAAGAAATTGTAAAAATGCATACGCAATAAAGTTGGCAGTGGTCTTATACATCTGTAAAGCAAATTTGAACGAAATAGTACAATGTTGAAATTTCGACCAATCAGAGGTCATGGCCGCCATCTTGGTTAAGAAATCTAAAAATTAAATCACGATTAAGTTCGTAGTGTCCTAATACATCTGAATACCAAATTTGAACAGAATCAGACAATGTTGAATTTTCGACCAACCAGAGGCCATGAGCGCCACCTTGGTACATTAATCGGGGAAAAATCATCTACGATTAAGTTCGCAGTATCCTTATACATCTGTATACTAAATTTGAACAAATCGGACAATGTTGAAATTTCGACCAATCAGAAGGCAGTTTTCATTCGGTCACTTGAACTACATTAGCGAATCCAAAAGATCGATGCACATCTACAAGTCAAAAGGTAGGTAGCTGTGAAGTTTCACACAGATCGACATAGCAGTGTCTGAGATTTCGCCCTGAGAAGAATAGGTGAATTTCGAGCAATCAGATGGCAGTATTCGGTCACATGACCTATTTCATCGAATCCAAAAGATCAACACAGATCAACCTAGTATTGTTTGAGATTTTGCCCGGACAAGAATTAGGTGGAAGAATAATAATGAAACGGAACAATAACAACATGTCATCCGACTAAAGTCTGGGGTGACATTACAAAGAAACAGTACAAAAACAACATGTCATCCGACTAAAGTCTGGGGTGACATTACAAAGAAACAGTACAATAACAACATGTCATCCGACTAAAGTCTGGGGTGACATAACAAGAAAACTTCGATGCAAAACATCAAATTCGCCGGGAAACCTAGGGTTTATTAATCTAAGACAATATTTGTGTATGGAATTTCTATATCTCAGGGCCAAGCTTTAAAACAAAAACATTTTTTTCTATGACCAAAATAGCTCTTATAATTATATGCGAACATTAATCTCACTTCAATTATTAAACTAAAATAGTAAATTCGAAAAACCAAGACGATATTCTAAAGCCGTAAGTCCATGGACATTGGCAAACAAAAGGAAAACGTTGGACGCACACAGAAAAATTAACCAAATATACATTTATCAACTAAAAATGGAAACATCACGAACTTTTAAAAAAAAAACAAAAAAACTAGAAGCGAAACAAGGCGCTCGCGATATGGTAAGCGTTTCCTGCTACACATGTGTCACCTGCCGCGATGCTTCCGTGTCATTCCGGTGTATGGTAACCCTTTCCACTGCTTAAAAAGGAAGCATGTGAAGTCACAGTTATGGTGACGAAAGTGCAAGGGAGAAAAACCATTATTATCATAAAAACAGAGCGGGAAAGATAGGGCGACGATGAGTACCCCCCTCCCCCGTTATTCTACTTGTTATATCAATATATATTTATATTAATTAAAATAGATATATAATCAAAGACAGACAGACGGACTGATTGCACTATTACGTTTCTGGACCATTTTAGAAATCCTACGTACGTACTGTTTGCGAACCTCGTTTTTAACTCTTTGCTAATTCATAGTGTAAATAATAAATTTCTTCGATTCAGACGCTTTGAATTAATAACAGTAATTATCACGGTTACATTTTTTTACAAAGCAAAACAGCTGTAGATCTAACTTGGGTTAAAACACTTTTTTCAACCTCTTCAAACTCCGGGTTGTAAAATGCTTACTACTCCCCTATCTCAAATCAATTACAAATATATTCGCCGGCGAATAATAACATGCAAATGGTCGATACCTCTTAAACCAATCGCAAAGATATTTATTAAACAATATACGTATTGAACATGTCTTGTATAGTTTTTATGAATGTTGTAATGTGGTATGTTATGACACGCGTCGGGGCACATCCTGTATAACTTATTTATCCTGAACATTTCATATCGCACAGTCAGACAACTAACGGACTAAGAGGATCAACCCCCACTAGCAGTGGTCATTTACTTCTTCAGTAATATATATATAACAATCAGAGTGGTCAAGTGGAATTAATCTCATTATAATGGTCAACTTGACGAATACTTCAGATATTTCCTAGCTTGGATTTCAGCAAGTGTTTTTAAATAGTATTATGAAGAAATGAAAACCGGGTAAAAGCCATTACAAATTTAATGTGTTAGTTTGATTAAGGTATAAAGCCATGTTATAAGTGTCCTGCATGTCTGTGGTTATATAGTTGTCCGAGGACAATGGTCAGGGGCGGCTATATCAACACAAGGATTTATACGCTTATAAGATATCTTATATACCTATTATTGACTATATGTGGATAATGTATCTAAATCTCGCCTCACAGTCAACTTGTAATACAATTATTGCTTTTTATCAAAACCACTGTATCGGAAATGCCAGGCTTGGAAAAATTTGTCTCAAAGAAAACCACAATGAAGAATTCAGCTCGCCAAAAATGAGTGTTGCTCCTACAGTCCGGCATGACTCAATGAGTTTGTAATGCATTTAGATGTATTTTTAGAATCCCAATACACTCACTTATTTTGGAAAAATAAATATTTAGGATGATTTTTATTATTTATTAATTTTTAGTCTAATTCTTTAGTTTGTTTCTGTTTTAGTTGCAGTACTGATATCAACTCTAACTAGCTTTCTACTGCGTTATTAACCACTGTTGGTCAGTATTGGAACACTAGCAACCTTTCTATGCATTTGAATTTCTCAACATTTTCGTTTCAAAGCAGTTACCAAATAAGTATTGAGATCTTTAATAATATACTTTTGTTAAATGTATGTTCAAACACATGTCATTACTCTGAACAATGTCGTATTCTAAAGAAATAAGCATATCGTCATGTAAAATAAATATAGGAATTACCAAAATAACATCAATATTGATATTTACTTTATTCGCAGAAAAGATGTAGGAATGGTCAAAAGTACAAGCATTCTTTGTCCGTTTACGCTGACCAATTAACATGTATTTGTCTATGTGGGAATATCAAACACATCGATATTGTGTGTATTGTGTTGATATTGTTCTTTAGTGGTGGTAGTTTATAATTGTTCTTTTGTTAAATTTTCTTGGAAATAAACTGTGAAAACCACACATTGGAATATTTACTCTATTCAATATGTTTATTGTACGTAATACATTCTTAGACAGGTGAACAGGGTCAATAACAAATGTTGAATGACAGTTGTATCGAGACAATATCTATAGTACAAATGTAGAAGGAAACCTGCGTTGAAATGCAAGAGCAATATTTTTTCTTTTATGCAAGATTAACATCCAACATATTTTCAGAAAGTTTAGAATTTAGGAGCAAACTTTTAAAAATAGTTTAACCAAACAACATTAAAGCAAAAATAGAAATAGTTGAAATATAAAAAGAAGCGACCTGTATTTTACGATATCAACAAGTGACATTTGTGTGACAAAAAAAGTTACAGTTTCTTACATATCTGTTATATATCTCGCTGAGGTGTAAATGTGACACGTGCAGACTGTGAAATTGTACTGATACATGCTAACAATCCAAACATTAAGCACGCGCACCCTTTTTTAATGGAATTCAATCTTATATAACTTGAGTTTGCTATCTACCGTGTCTAGGTGTCAGTGCTAGTTTTTGTTGGTCTTTATTCATTCATTCTTTACTTTTGGCATGTAAGTGAGGAATACGTTATTAAACCCGAGGTATATTAGAGCGTTAATATCGTATGCTTATTTTAACATAAAGATTGTGTACCTTTGAGCATAAGTTTACCGAACACCGTGGCATCTCTGTCTATGGTGCTACAGTTCCAGCGCTGATGGCGGAATTGAACCTGACATTCATTGACCCCTATGCGGGCACCCTCTCCAAGGTTGACCATAACTTCCGGGTACATACGACATAGCCGCCTCTGTTTGCCGATCAGTCCGGGGATGTTATTACACAACACGCCCGCTCCAACAGCGTGCAACGGCAACTGACTAATGAACCTTTAATATAATAAATTCATATTTAAGAATAATTGAATTCTCATGCAGATTGTACTCGTCAAAAAATGTATATACATCCTCAAACGCGAACGTTAAACCTATAATGTGTTGTTCTTCGTCATTCGATATATATGTGTATACATGAAATCAGTATCACTCAGTTAAGTGAAAATGCACGAAATGAACATTCTTGTTCGATCAAAATGGGGAATGACACTAAAGATTAGAAAAAAAATCTAAGGAAACCCATATCTTTAATCACAGGCGCTTGCCAAAAGTCAGTGCCCTACTACGAACTTAACCATTTTCGACATACTGCCACACTAGAATTCATGGCTGGCAACATGTCGAAGGGGGCTAATTCCAAGATGGCAGTATGTCGAGGGGGCTAATTCTAGGGTGGAAGCATGTCAAAAGGGGCTAATTCTAAGGTGGCAGCATGTCAAAGGGGGTTAATTTTAAGGTGCCAGCATGTCGAAGGGGGCTAATTCTAAGATGGCAGCATGTCGAAGGAGGCTAATTCTAGGGTGGAAGCATGTCAAAGGGGGCTAATTTTAGGGTGGCAGCATGTCGAAGGGGGTTCATTCTAGGGTGGAAGCATGTCAAAGGGGGCTAATTCTAGTGTGGCAGCATGTCGAAGGGGGCTAATTCTAGGGTGGAAGCATGTCAAAGGGGGCTA
>JAUMGZ010210518.1:0-11987 GCA_032359645.1 Pododesmus macrochisma | reverse complement strand
ATTTCCTTAAGTATATGATAATTCATCACAGTTACTGAGAACATTTAATGATAGCGCATCTCTGATTTTACTGTATCAGTACAGAAATAACCAGTAGCGCCATTTAAATGTTAGTCCTTCATATCGCCCAGTTTATATCCGTAAAGGGACAACGTCAGCTCCACACGTCGCACCGCGGACGATTAAGTACACTTCGTAGCTACATCTAACCTCGGCTGTATCACGTCACTCGTCGCACCTCGGCGATTCCGTACACTTCGTTACTACATTTTGACCTCGGCCGTATTACGTAAGTGGCCATGACTATAGACTGGTTACTTCCCCTGATACGCTGTGCAATATGTATGACTCAACTAGGAATCAGTTTACCCTTTCAAAAATGTTTACGCTGACAAAAATCTGGATGGTATTAATAACGTAGCTTTTAATATGATGCGTACATAGAAACGCTTTGAATTATTGTCTGATGATGTAAATATTGCACTACATTCTATATACGTAGTTAGAGAGTCTGTTTCCGACGGAGAATTGTAAGGCGTAAGTGCAATATTACTTTACCTAATACAGCCGAGGTTTGATGTGAGGTACGGAATCGGCCGAGGTTTGCCGACTGGTTTCACGTAAGTGGTCATGTCTACAGACGGGTTACTCGTATGCTGCCGAAGAGCTTTGTTTATTTTCGCTAATTAGCGGAAATTGCGAAAATGATAGTTGATGAATTCTGGGAAATCTCATTTCGTCTCTGTATATGTGAGAACTATTAATACATACGTTATTAGTTTATTTTATAGAATTAAATCATGTTTATGATATTGTTGGATTTGTAGTAACTTTAAATTCATTGTACTGGACATGATTTCTAAAATTTGAGTTTGTTTTATCCTTACCCAGATTCCGTGGTCGTTTCCGCACTGTATATAACTGACGATAGACTAGTTCTCTCCCTTTGTAACTTCTTTTAGCTGGCGGAGCTAGAGCAGCGTTACAAAGGTAGAGAAAAAGTCTAGGCTAACGACGACAGCGATTTCTTTTTTTTCTATACATTCTAAGTTTGTTTCCACCCTAACCATTACTTGATTTTCCCTTAAAATGTGACCATTCCATGAATTCATAAACAAAGCCACTTTTTCATTTATATTAGATTTATTTTTCATTGATGTTTTCGAAACCTTTTACTTATAGAGTAGTTCTAGTTCTTGCATATTAGCTGTTCTTTAGTTGACCATCTGAAAATCTTGTACAGTAGTTCTATCTTTCGTCAACCATACTTTTTAATCTACACCAATACTAAAACACAACCCCACAATTTAACTCTACCGGTGTCCTTTCCATTTCACCAGACACAGCAGCATTTTGTGCATACCTCCCTACCCCTATAAAGAATCTGCTACAGATTAAACCGTACTATCAACTGTGAGAAAGCAGTGTAGGGCATACCACAAAGGACTTTAAATTTAACAATCAACAGACCAAATGCTCTAGTAATGCCAAAGTCCAAATTCTAAGTTTGAATATCGGTCGGTAGTTGCTAATTCTAAATCGGCGCCACATTTTAAAACACGTACATATGTACAGTTCTGGTACATATTGTTACTGACTTTGGACGACAATGAACCACCTTTGATTTTAAAAAAATATTGATAGATAACTTATTTATTTCACTTAAATCATTCATTATAGCATTCATATGAATACATGTAGTTGTCCTACAAAACGCATGTTCTATTTAACATAACTTGAACGCCCCTGATTTCTGTTTTCAGGGAAGGTAACTCTACCGATTATTCTGCGCCGATCTGTTCTTTGCGAGGGAACTGTGTTTGTGGAAAATGCGAGTGTTACCAGGAACGCTACAAAGGGAAGTACTGTGAATGCGACGATCAAGGTTGTCCGACAAACGCTGGACAATTATGTGCGGGTAATGCCAATTTCTGTTTTCAATGGTCTCCTTAATAAAGAGAAATTATGTCACATGATTTATCAGTCATGAATATGCGAAAAAATATTTTACTCACTTGTTTTTAAAGTCAAACTATTTTTAGGTTTATAAAAGTTTAAAAAGAAAATTGATGGTTATGATGGTTTTTGACAGAATTAACATGAACGGGTATACACACAACGACACACCTTTTCCCTGTTAAGTCCGTCAAATTTTCCTATGTTAAAATATAGATACACCTCTGTTTCTCGACGTTTAAAAAATATTTTATCAATTTTATAAATTAAGTTGATGAAAAATACTAGACTGTCCCTCAATCCTGGAGACATAAGATCTAGTTTAAGTAACGTTTTGTTTGGTATAAACCGTGGAACATGTGCAAGCATTAAAAAGTCGTCTTAAAAATTAAACCGGTAGAAATAAGAGAAATCTTAAATGAACAATTAGGGTAGGTACATATTTCAAAATCATTGTAACGATTTTTACTCGTATTTTTGTTGTGCCAGGCGACACAATGAGACACCTGTCAAGTATACTGTAATGTCGCCCAGCAGTTTACCCTTTAGACTACTGAAATGTCTGTTCTTTCTCAAATATCTTTGATGGGTGTTGTACAAGATGTTAACTTTGAGAAGAACTAACACCAAAACATGATGGCAGTATTTGGTCACAGCTTTGATGAATTTTGTTTTTATATATTTATATAGTTACATGTGTTTGTCTATTTCAATTAACTCAAGATTCACAACTGCCTTCTTAAAGGTCACCGAACAGTTTATGGCAAACCTATATTTAACTTTGTATATGTATATATGAAATATCACTTCAATGGTGGATCCTGGGAATCGGAGATCCCCATTGAATGTTACTGGAACCTGGGTTACAGAGCTCCGAAGTGTTCCCAACTATTAATATATGTATATGTATATACATATACATATATGACAGACAATATACATGTTAACTATATTGTGACGCAGCTATTGTCTTTCTCTGTCCATAGATCCACAGGTTAGAAATTGTCCTTTTTTTGGTTTTATCCGTTCACAAAAAACACAAGTTTGAATAAAACGACTACCTAGATGAAAAAACCATGAAAAGGGAAAAAATAACAGCAGTACCTGAACAAAAATTGGGAGGGAATAGGTATGGGTATTTTTAACTGATGTAACTAAATTCTGTTCGTCTCCATAAGATGAAGTCAGATCTGCCCATGCGCAGATATAAAGTAATTTATTGATTCACTACCATAAACCGTACTGAAATTTACCAAGATGCGATAAAAAACGGAATGGTATACACTTGTATTATGGAATTTTAACATAAACTCAATTATAGGGTGTAAAACACGTGCTAAAGTTAAAACAGCAATTTGACCAGCATCCATGTATGGACATAAATATATGCATATCTCTCGTTGTGTTTCATAGCTTATCAAAGAATGTGTGAGCGCATGGATGATTCGAAAAGCTATGCAAGTTGGAGATTATTTTTGTTATTAAGTCACTCACGGCAATATTACAAACATATTACAACAAAGAGACCACACAAAGAACGGCACGTCCTTTCGTGGGGACGCTAAGCTGACATTCCCTGTGAACAGCGTATATCGGCGCGAACGGGACACTAAGCTTGCTGTGTCATGTTTATTGTCTCCCGGCGCGGTTGGGAGACTAAGCTTGCTGGGCAATGTACAGTGTCTCCTGGTTTGATTGGGACATTAAACGTGCTGTGCCCTGTACATTGTTTTCCGGTGCGGTTAGGAGACTAAACTCGCTGTGCCATGTACATTGTCTTCCGGTGCGGTTGGGACACTTAGCTTGCTGTGCCATGTACATAGTTTTCCGGTGCGGTTAGGAGACTAAACTTGCTGTGCCATGTACATTGTCTTCCGGTAAGGTTAGGAGACTAAACTTGCTGTGTCATGTACTATGTCTTCCGGTGCGGTTTGGAAACTAAACTTGTTGTTCCATGTTCATTGCCTTCCGGTGCGGTTGGGAAACTAAGCTTGCTGTGCAAAGTACATTGTCTCCCGGCGCGGTTGCGCCACTAAACTTGTTATTCCATGTTCATTGCCTTCCGGTGCGGTTGGGAAACTAAGCTTGCTGTGCAAAGTACATTGTCTTCCGGTGCGGTTTGGACACAAAGCGTGCTGTGCCATGTATAGTGCCTCTCGGTGAGGTTTGGAGATTAAGCTTGCTGTGTCATGTACATTGTTTAAACGGCGCATTAAGCACCCATGCGCAAATCTTAACGCATGCGTTCACCGCCCTTCTTGTACTTATTGTACTTGTACCTTATTGCTTAATTTTCCTGTTTCTGTTGCAGTTTTTCGTTCAGTACTGTTCTTATATCTTTTGTCATTAAGTGTTTAGGTATGTTATGTGTAAGTTATACATTAAACATGTTTTTTAATCAACTCACAAACGAATCTTTACCTTTTAAATTTTCTAGTTTTGCTTCATTTTATTATTTTTTTATTCGAATTATTTTGACTTTTAAGCAAATGGTATTTGTACGTGTTACGGTGCAATTTCTCAATGCGAATGTTTTCCCGGCTTTAACGGATCTGCGTGTGAATGTCCAATATCTAGAGAAAGCTGTTTAACTGGAAATGGGGTCAGTGATTTTCAATACTTCAGTTTTACGGATAGATAGCTCATTTGATTCTTTTTAAAAACAAAGTATCTTAAAATAGTGAAGTTAATGCCTTTTATTAGTTTAAATAAACTAATGGACAGTTATTTTTTTGTAATTTTATACAAATTTCAAATAAATAGATTTATAAATAAATAAATAAATAAATAAACAAATATTTTCTATTAAGGACTTCCGGAAAGATAACTCGTGAAATGTTTCTAAACCAGGGATTATGAACCTCTGACAATTTAACTTTTTCTACTTGACGTAAAACTTTTTGGATCTACAACGAATCTCACAGCTCTAACTTTTACCAAAATGAATAAAATCTTGACATTTTAGAGGAGCTCGTCGCCTATCATAGGCGAACGTTCTAACAATCGATGTTAAGAGTATCTTTCATAAGAATAAAATCAAAATAATAGTAAACCCATAATTTCTCAAGTTAAGTCAACTAAATAATGATTTATTATTTGAAAAACCAGTAAAATAGATCTTGTTAAAATTGCCCTTTTTTTACATACATCTTTATTGCAGACAGAATGTTCAGGACATGGTTATTGTGAATGCGGTAAATGTATATGCGAAAAGAAATACAAGGGATTGCAATGTCAGCTGTGTTCCGTAAGTAGAATTACTACATGCATGTCTTAATAAAAATTAAAGAATTAAATAAGAGATTTTATATTGCAAAGCAATTGTATGGAACTGAAATTTGTCAAGCAAAAATATAAATAGTAAATAAGAAAATGAACTTTATCGACATATACATGTATTGAGAAAGTTGACCTTCATTTTCGAATTTTTTGGATTCTTTCTCTAGCATTAACATTTATAGACTTACTTAAATCATTTTAAGATAATTGTTTGCAGAGTTACTTCCCTTGGTATGTGATACAATATACTTACCTAAATGTGTATATAGTACGTGTTGAGATAAAGTCTGCTTATCATATACAAGGAATGTATTGTCTTCAAGAAGTAGATGGAAAGTGAAAAGATGAACAATATGTCCTTTCTACTTGTTGTGATTAATATATAAGCGTTGACTAACATATGCTGAACCAACAACCGTCAGTGTAGGACATTTTAATGATTTAACATGTTTAATCCGAAAAACTAGACAACTATTAATATTTCATTGCACATGTTTAAGAGATATATGGTCATAGTTAGTCTGAAGAAACGACATTTAACCTAACTGTAATGTGTAATGCTTTTTCATCAAATTTCTTGGTAGGGACTTCGGGTGGAGGGGGGAGGGTGGGGTTGATGCTTTCTGTAGTACTTCCATCACTTTATGGTTCATGATTGCCTATTTTTTTATCACAGAAATGTAAGCAGACGTGCGAGAACAATAAAGCGTGCGCAATGTGTAGGGGATTTGATGAATACATTGAGGACATGACAAAAGAAAACTGTGAACAAACGTGTCAGCATATTTCTGTCTCTTCAACGTTAGAAGGTAAACCTTAAGGGCATTAGTATGAACTTGACTATTCAATATAGGTCACGTGATATTAACTGGCCTGCTCTCTTGGTACATAGCGCGGTTTCCAATGTAAATATTTACTGAAAAATAAATGGATTTAATTTACTAGTGCACGTATCAGAACTTTTCAAAACAAAAATAAAGTGTGGAAAGCACTTCTTCCGGTTATACACAACAAACAATAAAACCTGTTATGTGCTAAACTTCTTGAGAAAAAGTGACGTATGTTATGTTTTTCAATCATATAAGTGCAGTACAAGAAATAAAGATAATTCTTTATAGTTTTTGTAGTTCAAAGTTAATGTTGTTACGTTTTTAATATAAAATAAACTGATTTCTAAATAATTAGATTGTTAAAGTTAACCTTAAATAATTTACATGTTCTATTCTTCAAAAATTGTAGAAAATATAAGACTTTTTCTCTACACATATTCTACATAAGTTTTAGAAATTCGAATTATCAATAAATGTTATATTTGTGTTTTTTTCATTCATTTTTGCAGCCATTTGTAAGATCTATGAATTACTAAAGACTGACAAGTTTAAAAAAAGACAATTTTTTGTACACTTATTGAATATTTTAAAATTTTCAAAAATATTAAAATTTTCAACCAAAAATCACCAATTTTATGACATATCCTGTTGGAATGATAATTAGTAAATCTATATCATACATTAATAAAAATTTGATTACAGGAAAAAGTGTTGTATCGCTTGATGTTTGTAAAATCTTTATTCAGAGTTATCTTGCCATAATTTAGAGGTGGTTACCTCCCCTGAAGCGCTGCGCTTACATGTATGGGTTGTATGGATCTAAACTATCCTGTTATTTCCTTGACATTAATCCTTTAACATTAAAACGCATTATTAAAACCTTTTTTAGATGTATTGAGACATTTTTCATTAATTACTTTTATTTACAGAGGAAAATGCAAACATCAGTTTATGCAGTGTATTAGATGAAGACGGATGTTTAGTTAAATTTACTCATCAGATAATTGACGCAGACCTTAGAATTATCGTCAAAAATCAAAAAAGTAAGTGATATTATATAGAATTGTAAATTTGAATGTTTGCATTTATTTTATGGTTGTTTGTCCATGTCAGTAAAAGCTATTTGTTTATTTCTTTTTCTCTTCTAAAAGCATAATATGAAATTGGCAAAGCTAATGGGACGAACGTAGGATTATCAATTTTGAATATTAGAAATTAAATATGTTTTGTCTGATGTTAGATTAATGAAATATTCAAATTCAGTGTTGCATTTCCTTTAATCTTGTTAGATTCTATATCTTGATTATCGAAAATCCTTGTGTGCAAATTCCCTATTTGCTTTTTGTTTGTTTGTTGTCGTTGTTATTGTCGCTGTTGTTGTTGTTGTTGTTGTTGTTGTTGTTGTTGTTGTTGTTTTGTTAATGGGATCTCTAATATAATGCCAACACATACAAAGACCTGGGACAATCACGTTTATGATGGTGAAATATTATATGTTTTACAACCAAACAATTTAATAAATAGAATATCTATGGTGTGTGTGTGTGTGTGTGTGTGTGTGTGTGTGTGTGTGTGATAGAGAAGTGTTGTTGTTTTGGAAAGTAGGGGAGAGTGAATTATTAGATTATTGCATCTGATTGGTCAAAACCGTAGGGTAACCTCGGAGCTGTTATTAACTATCGGGGGTCTTTGCTTGGAGAATTTAACGAAGTGAGGGTTTAAAGGTAGAGGAATTCTGAAACTTTTATTCATTATCTACAATAAAATACCAAATCTAAATAGCTCGTGCTAACAATGTTACTTTAATGTGCCGACATAAAATATGAGTATTTGCTTGTATTGCCATGGATATTGATTGCAAATACCCAGGAAGTGTCAAACAGCTGGGTTTCACTGAAAAAAGCTGGCAAACTTCCTGTTTTTTATTCAAAATTCAAAGGAGGGATGTTGAATCTACCGTTTAAGACCAAATTTGGCCAAGTTGAATCAACTGGAGAATCAGCAAGGGCAATAAACCTCTTTATATACATATAGCAATTTTATTACAAATTGAGCTACAGAAAATCTATCTGAAACAAAGAATCATAGCTCCTAGGAAAATAAACCTTATACATGTGTTAACAGCTGAAATGTTTTCAGTAATGTGTTTTGATTATAGATACCTGCTTATTAACAGCGACATATATAATATACTTAGATCACTGATATTAAAGATAAGTTTGTACCCACGGAATAATAAAATACTTGTATTAATTTGGATAAATTATTTTAGGTATTTTTAATTACTAATTCAGGAAGATTGGGGGCCCACATCCAGTTTCTATATACAATTCTACATACTCGTCTCAAACTATATTCAAAACTCTTCAACTACAAACTTTTATAATACTGCAGGTCATCCTATGTATTCAAAGTACGAATATATATGAAACTTGTATCATAACTTTAACCGAAAATCGACTACTATCGTGATGAAATTGTAGTGATTGTTGCTATTTTGTTTACTGTAAATTTCACGCCAAATAGCGCGTGATTTTTAGCGCGCCATAATTACGTTATTTCATTGACTTCGATTTTCTTAAAAATGTTTAATGAACAGAATCAAGATGGCGCCTGCCCATACGTTCTAGGTTTTTGCCGGGACGTGTTTGATGTAAAAAAAAGTGTTCGAAAATTTACATAAAAATAAAATATTGAATGCTTAGAAAAACCAGTTGAAGCGCTTTCAAGAAATCGCACGCTTGCATATACTACATTTATTCAGTCAGTACCATGCGACTTCCTTTAGACGAAGGATTTCAGAATCACCATGCTATGCCAGTGAAAATTTAATCAGGTTTTATTGTAAGATGCTCGTGTTACCGTTACACGAACATCTTAGTTCGTTATTAGATTAAACTAAACTTGTTAGAAAACGAATGTAAAGGTTTTTCTTCAGGTTTTGCTAGTTGAAAATACAAGAAATTATTTTTGTATTTTGTCATTCGTACAGGTTGTCCTCCACCTCCGGCGAACGTACTGTTATTAGCAATCGCTATTTCTGCGGGAGTTTTCATTGTGGCACTTTTACTTTTGTTACTGTGGCGACTGTTTGCTTACTTATTTGATAAAAAGGAGTATGCAAAATTCGAGGAGGAAATCAAGAATCCACGTTTTGGCTTCGTACGTATGCTTTCTTTATATCCATATTTGATCATGTATTCTACACCAGAAGATATTTCGAAAAGTAAAAAACGAGGTGAAATATTGATAAATATATCAAAGAAGGTACACCATGTTATCACAACAATCTTTTGTTAATATATTTCGCGTATGCCACTTCCGGTTAAATATCCAGTCACAATAACTAGTATATAGCAACACATAATTTTGTTAATCTGAATTAGTTTAGGTTAGTAATACCTATTAACTAATTTGCCATTTTTTTACCAATATATATCTCATGCAATGCTTCATTTAATTTACAGGATGAAAACCCGCTATACAATAGCTGTGTTAAAAAGTACGACAATCCCATGTGTGATGTTCCGAGTTGATCTTCTAGAAGATAATGTTACATGGTTACATGTTGTATGGACAACATTACCTTTTAATGGCATATCATCTTAACACGTTCCATTTTTAATATCACAGAGTTCAAATTATTTACAGCTTCAACTATACAACTATAGAAAATACCCTTTTCAATCAACAGTAAAGTCGCGGGGATGTATCAGGTTTCTGTATTGTACACTTTTTTGATACATGTACGGGCAATGAGGTTTCCTTTTTAAGTTGTTGTGTCGTCTTTTCAAATAAAGTAAGGATGTCGATTCAACAGATATGATAGATAAGTATGGTTTAGGTCAGGAAACTGATTATCTGTATATACTCTGTATATATACAGACCAGGACGTTTGTGTAACAGCGGAGAGACTTAACCTGAAATTCGGTCTCATACATTCTTTCGTCATAAATGTTTTTACTGTGTCGAAAAAACGAAGCAAACCTAAGCTCAGACTTCATTTGTTCTTCGAAGACCTCGGACTTGAATTCATATATGAGGTAGAATACAAATGCCAGACGAGGAATATAATAAAACTGACATCGATTATTGCGAGATGAAATTTTATCTTATTTCTATTATTGACTGTTAAAATTTATTCCATCATTATGCTTTACTGATAACGTAGTGATACAGTAATATAAATGTTTTTCTTTGAATGTAATATGTCTCCTGACCAAAGAGATAAATAAAATGTCAATATTTATGTAACAAATGTAAATATATTTATATTGTTTATGAATGTAAAACATAAATAAAAAAAAGGAAATCAGAAAATAAGGCACAACAAAATAATTTTCAGGTTCACATTCAAAAACACTTTGCAGCAAGTACATTTCTTGATTTTTTTTCTGTACAAAGATGTCACCATGTAGAATAGGTCAGTTGCCGAATTTACACTATGATTCTAGGTGCATGTTAATATTGTTAATGTAGCAAAGCACAAGTTTGTTGAGTCTTGATCCTGTTCATTCGTTAAACCTATAGTTACAAATACTGCTTTAAAATATACAGCCAGTAAAGTACTAAGCTTGATTTCTTTAGAAGGTTAAACTCGTGAGATATAAATACAATGCAGAAGGCTAGAAAACATATATTTTAAAAGAAATAAAATGGTTCTTTTAGTTCATATGGATCGAAGATCAAAGGTGAACCGTCCGTAGTCGTTTGTTCAGCGTTGATTTATCGCATTTTCGAATTCTCCAAAACCGCTGGACCACTTTCATCCACACTTGGTGGGAAGGGGATTAATATATGCTCAAATAATGTGGCTATGATTAACTTATCAAACATCAAATGAAATGATAATATTAATGCTAATCCAGCCAGAAGACCGTTATCTTGTCTCCTCTTTTAATAATTTTCAAATTTTATGAGTGAGTTGGCGCAAGTAATCCTGTCCTGTCTGGTCGTTTGTATACGATATGTGTGTTGATGTGTACACGTGGCAGGATGTTTAGGATAACTTTAAAAGACAGTAATATATTATGATTTTTACTTTGTATTTCTATGTATGATAATATTAACTGTTTACGCGTGTTCTTTGACTAAGTGTGTGCTTGCATGTATAAGTTGATCGAGTGTGTTCGTACTGCTATAATTTGATTGCGCTCGTGCTGTTATATTTTGACTGCGTGTGTATGTGCTTGTATATTTTTTGACCAGGTGCGTTCGTGCTGTTATATTTTGACTGAGTGTGTATGTGCTTGTATATTTTTGACCAGGTGCGTTCGTGCTGTTATATTTTGACTGAGTGTGAATGTTCTTGTATATTTTTGACCAGGTGCGTCCGTGCTGTTATATTGTGACTGGTTGTGTATGTGTTTGTGTGTTTTGACCAGGTACGTTCGTGCTGTTGTATTTTGACCAAGTGCATGTGTGCGTTCTTGTGTGTTTTGACTAGGTGCGTTCGTACTTTTGTATTTTGACCAAGTGTGTGCGTTCTTGTATGTTTTGAATGCATTCGAGCTTGTTCACTTTGACTGAGTGCGCCAGTGCTGTTAAAATTTAACTTAAGTTGTTCAGGCTGTCATATTTTGACTGAGTGCACGTTCTTGTGTACGTTTGCCCGAGTATGTGCGTGTATAAATGATTGCGTTACCTAGAGTCTTTTTCTCTCGTGTACTCGTAAAAGAGTCTTAAATATAATGTGTAAGTGGGTGATTTTGTATAAATTTTATTTTTAGATATACTTCTTAACTGTTTCTTTGATTTTCAAATAAATCATAATTTCTTCTGCTACTTGTATCTTATATTTCCTGTTTATTATATTATGGTAAAAAGATGGTGAAATCATGGCAAAAGTAAGTAAATCGAAAAACCAAGACGATATTCTAGGCCGTAAGTTCATGGACATTGGCAAACAATAAGAAAACGTT
>JAUMGZ010210507.1:0-11989 GCA_032359645.1 Pododesmus macrochisma | reverse complement strand
CCTTCCCTTTACTGTGCTTCCTTTCCTTCCCAATACTGTGCTTCATTTCCTTCCCAATATTGTACTTCCTTTCCGTCACTATATTGTGCTTCCTTTCCGTCCCTATATTGTGCTTCCTTTCCTTCCCTATAC
Organism: Pododesmus macrochisma; assembly: GCA_032359645.1. Lineage (NCBI taxonomy): Eukaryota > Metazoa > Mollusca > Bivalvia > Pectinida > Anomiidae > Pododesmus > Pododesmus macrochisma. Next base: position 11,857 of record JAUMGZ010210507.1, on the reverse strand, counting down.
TGTGCTTCCTTTCGTTCCCTAGCATGCACTTTCTTTCCTTCCCTATATTGTGCTTCCTTTCCGTCACTATATTATGCTTCCTTCCCTTCCCTTTACTGTGCTTCCTTTCCTTCCCTATACTGTGCTTCCTTTCGTTCCCTAGTTTGCACTTTCTTTCCTTCCCTATATTGTGCTTCCTTTCCGTCCCTATATTGTGCTTCCTTTCCTTCCCTATACTGTGCTTCCTTTCGTTCCCTATACTGTGCTTCCTTTCGTTCCCTAGCATGCACTTTCTTTCCTTCCCTATATTATGCTTCCTTCCCTTCCCTTTACTGTGCTTCCTTTCCTTCCCTATACTGTGCTTCCTTTCGTTCCCTATCATGCACTTTCATTCCTTCCCTTTACTGTGCTTCCTTTCCTTCCCAATACTGTGCTTCATTTCCTTCCCAATATTGTACTTCCTTTCCGTCCCTATATGGTGCTTCCTTTCCGTCACTATATTGTGCTTCCTTTCCTTCCCTTTACTGTGCTTCATTTCCTTCCCTATAATGTACTTCCTTTCAGTCCCTATATGGTGCTTCCTTTCCGTCACTATATTGTGCTTCCTTTCCGTCCATATATTGTGCTTCCTTTCCTTCCCTATACTATGCTTCCTGACCGTCCCTATACTGTGCTTCCTTTCGTTCCCTATCTTGCACTTCCTTTCGTTCCCTATCTTGCACTTTCTTTCCTTCCCTATATTGTGCTTCCTTTCCTTCGCTATATTGTGCTTTTTTTCTTCCCTATATTGTGCTTCATTTCCGTCCTTATATTGTGCTTAGTTTCATGCCCTATATTATGCTTCCTTCCCTTCCCTATAGTATGCTTCCTTCCCTTCCCTATAGTATGCTTCTTTTCCTTCCCTATATTGTGCTTCCTTTCATGTCCTATTTTGTGCTTCCTTTCCTTCCCTATATTGTGCTTCATTTCCGTCCCTTTATTGTGCTTCATTTCCTTCCCTATATTGTGCTTCCTTTCATGTCCTATATTGTGCTTCATTACCGTCCCTACCTTGTGCCTCTCTTTCTTCCCTTTATTGTGCTTCATTTCCGTCCCTTTATTGTGCTTCATTTCCTTCCCTATACTATGCTTCCTACCCTTCCCTATACTATGCTTCCTTCCCTTCCCTATATTGTGCTTCCTTTCATGTCCTATATTGTGCTTCATTTCCGTCCATATATTGTGCTTCCTTTCCGTCCCTATACTATGCTTCCTTCCCTTCCCTATATTGTGCTTCCTTTCATGTCCTATATTGTGCTTCATTTCCGTCCCTATATGGTGCTTCCTTCCATTCCCTATATTGTGCTTCCTTTCATGTCCTATTTTGTGCTTCCTTTCCTTCCCTATATGGTGCTTCCTTCCCTTCCCTATATTGTGCTTCCTTTCATGCCCTATATTGTGCTACATTACCGTCCCTATCTTGTGCTTCCTTTCCTTCCCTATGTTGTGCTTCCTTTCATTCCCTACCTTTTGCCTCTCTTCATTCCCTATATTGTGCTTCATTGCCTTCCCTATATTGTGCTTCCCTTCCTTTCTTTTATTCTGCTTCCTTTCCTTCTATATTGTGTTTCCTTTCTTTCCCTATATAATGCTTCTTTTATTTTTATATATTGTGCTTCCTTTCTTTCCCTATAAAGTGTTTCCTTTCCTTCTATATCTTGTGCTTCCTTTCCAAGCACTATTTTGTGCTTCCTTTCCTTCTATATCTTTTGCTTCCTTTCCTTCCCTATATAGTGCTTCCTTTTATTTTCTATCTTGTTATTCCTTTCCTGACTTATTTTGTGCTCCTTTCCGTCCCTATATTGTACGTACTTTCTTTCCTTCCCTATACTGTGCTTCCTTTCCGTTCCTATATTGTGCTTTCTTTCATACCCTATATTGTGCTTCTTTTCCATTCCTATATTGTGCTTTCTTTCCTTCCATACCTTGTACTTCCTTTCCTTCCCTATATTGTGCTTCTTACGTCACTGTCTTTTAGTTTGTTTTCCGTCTGTATCGTGTGCTTATTTCTCATGCAAGTCTTGTCCTCTGTTCCTTCACTTGCTCATCCCCCTTTTTTCTCCCATGTCTTGTCTTCATTTCATTAACTGTCGTATCACTCTTTTTCTCTCATGTCTTGTCTTTAGTTCCTTCAATGTCTTGTCTTTAGTTCATTCACTGTCTTATCACTCTTGTTCTCCAATGTCTTGTCTTCAGTTCCTTCTCTGTCTTGTCCTCTTTTCCTTCACTTTCTCATCCCTCCTTTTCTCCAATGTCTTGTCTTCAGTTCCTTCTCTGTCTTGTCCTCTTTTCCTTCACTTTCTCATCCCTCTTTTTCTCCAATGTCTTGTCTTCAGTTCCTTCACTGTCTTGTCCTCTTTTCCTTCACTTTCTCATCCCTCTTTTTCTCCAATGTCTTGTCTTCAGTTCCTTCACTGTGTTGTCCTCTGTTCCTTCACTTTCTCATCCCTCTTTTTCTCTCATGTCTTGTCTTCAGTTCCTTCACTGTCTTGTCCTCTGTTCCTTCACTTTCTCATCCCTCTTTTTCTCCAATGTCTTGTCTTCAATTCCTTCACTGTCGTGTCCTCTTTTCCTTCACTCTCTCATCCCTCTTTTTTCCAATGTCTTGTCTTCAGTTCCTTCACTGTCGTGTCCTCTTTTCCTTCACTTTCTCATCCCTCTTTTTCTCCCATGTCTTGTCTTCAGTTCCTTCATTGGTTATCCTCTTTTCCCTGTCTTGTGCTTCCTTCTTTACTTTATTTTGCTTCTTTTTCATTCATGTCATTAGTTCTTTTCCTTCTCTTCTTGTTGTTTTTCTCCTCCCCAGTTATTGCTTCCTCTCTTTCCTTGTTATTGCTTCCTCTCATTCCTAGTTATTGCTTCCTCTAATTCCTTGTTATTGCTTCCTCTCAAACCTTGTTATTGCTTCTATCATTCCTTGTTATTGCTTCCTCTAATTCCTTGTTATTGCTTCCTCTCATTCCTTGTTATTGCTTCCTCTAATTCCTTGTTATTGCTTCCTCTAATTCCTTGTTATTGCTTCCTCTCATTCCTTGTAATTGCTTCCTCTCATTCCTTGTTATTGCTTCTGTTACTGCATTGACTTGTGCTTATTTTCCTCCACTGTCTTGTTCCTTGTTTCTTTCTTTTGAAAATCTAAAAAATTAATAACTCGGTTTAGATTAAACTTCACGACTAATAACAACGAATCAAGAACGTTCATTTTATATGTACATTGTGTTTTACGGGAAATTCACTCTATAATCTTACAGATTTGTATTTTATTTCATTTGTACATCGTGCGTTAACTTTAACATAATCTTAAAGAACGTACGCGCAGGTGACATTGTTCATTAATACGTTACTGTGTTAAATTGAATTCTGTATTGTTTTCCTGGGTACTTGAATAATGTGCACTGTTCACCTGTTTCTATGTATGACCAGTCATCTTGTAGGGGATTATTGTACAGATTGCCATAAGATACATTCTAGTTAACGGTACTAAACATTTTAATGATATATCTATCAATGATAACACTATCAGTCACTAAGTTAAATAGCTACTAACCTGTCACATAAACAAGCAAAACTGGGGGTATATCTCTGGGTAAATCTTAGTCCTCCCTTTTCTGGACACCGTGTAAGCACCCCCGTTGTTCTGTACTTTAGTCGTGTCAAACTTGACATTTATACTCCGTTCATATCCTACATGGAAATATTGCACGTATGTCACGTAAAGATGTGTACACAGACAGGACATGATGCTGCAACTACTGGCCGTTATGTTTTCTATCATATACAAATACATTTCCTGTAGAATTTATACCGTATAAACTCTTCCTCGGGAGAATCATGGTTTATTTATGTCTATGTGTAAGATTTATAGACGTTCTTGCTAGTTTTTCCTCATAATAAATAAATAAATTTCCATTAATGTTACAAATTTAGAGCACTCTACATACCGATGTTTAAAACACCGTCGGTACATGCTGCTCTTAAACTTCAAAGCAGACTGCAACACAATTTCAAAGCAAATTGTCGACCTGCAAAAAAGTTATTCCTAATTCAAAGATAAAGCACAAGCTAGTTTGCACTGATCTCGTCCAGGTGCTGCTAGTTCAAACACACACACCAACCAGTATTCAACAGTGCCATCTCTTCACAATGATGGTTTCTTATAATTCTTAGTGATTATCTTAAAAAGTACATGTCAATTAATACGGAGTCGCAAAAAAACAAAAGAGCAGTAAAATTGAATAATGAATAAGAGTTAAGCAAAAGGTGACTACAACCTATGTGTTTATTCCATAATTAAGAAACCTTAATTGATAAGTTGAATGATGTATTATATGTATCTTCCTGCAAAAGTGAAACAAACAAGATTGACTAAATAAAAAATTATAGTAACCACAATACTGTAGAGCTACTATAATTCAAAGATAATAAAAATGAATGAAAAGTCCCCAAATACAATCTTTTATCACGCAGCCCTCTAACAACCGTCGAACTAGCAACCGATGTCACGAACACTAAATTTAGAAAGTGTCAGGGAAATAACGCTAAAATAAATTCCGGAAATTTTTAACAAACACCGATATTTTAATAGAGATTAGAAAACGAGCATTTATTTCTGGTTAATGGTAAAGTGAATAGAAGATTGGATGAAATTTTGTTTTTGAAAGAATGATATTTTGAAATGAAAGGGTTAAAGAATGAAATGCATGTCATAAGGTGCGTACAGTAATTTAGTTAAATGTGCAAAGGGTAAGCCGGTGGCTCCTCATCCCCGGTACCCCTCACATTGTCTGAGGACAATAAAATATGGAGATAAAAAAAGAAAATTGACATCTGATTTAGTCTATCAAATATTAAAGCAATGGTACATGTACATGAATACACTTCACAAACATACGTGAGGCCAGAAACATGTTGCAACAACGACATCAACAATAAAAAATATTTAAGATATGAAGATATGAAGGGTGTGGTTAAACCTACAATTAAACTGGCTAAATTTAACATTGTAATAGTCATGTGTCAGAATGGTTATAAACAGCAATGATAAGCATGTCCCTTCATAGAGGAGCAGTCCAGTTATGATAAGCATGTCCCTCAATAGAGAAGCAGTCCAGTAATGATAAGCATGGCCCTTCATAGAGGAGCAGTCCAGTTATGATAAGCAAGACCCACAATAGAGAAGCAGTCCAGTAATGATAAGCATGGCCCTTCATAGAGGAGCAGTCCAGTTATGATAAGCATGTCCCTCAATAGAGAAGCAGTCCAGTTATGATAAGCATGTCCCTCAATAGAGGAGCAGTCCAGTAATGATAAGCAAGACCCTCAATAGAGGAGCAGTTCAGCAATGATAAGCATGTCCCTCAATAGAGAAGCAGTCCAGTTATGATAAGCATGTCCCTCAATAAAGGTACAGTCGAGTAATGAAAAGCATGGCCCATCATAGTAGAGCAGTCCAGTAATGATAAGCATGGCCCTTCATAGAGGAGCAGTCCAATAATGATAAGCATGGCCCTTCATAGAGGAGCAGTCCAGTAATGATAAGCATGTCCCTCAATATGGGAGCAGTCCAGTAATGATAATCATGTCCCTCAATAGAGGTACAGTCCAGTAATGATTAGCATGTCCTTTCATAGACGAGCAGTCCAGTAATGATAAGCATGTCCCTCAATAGAGGAGCAGTCCAGTTATGATAATCATGTCCCTCAATAAAGGTACAGTCCAGTAAAGATAAGCATGATCCCTCATAGGGGAGAAGCACAGTAATGATAAGCATGTCCTTCGGAAGAGGAGCAGTCCAGTAATGATAAGCATGTCCTTCGGAAGAGGAGCAGTCCAGCAATGATATACATAACCCTCGATAAAGAGGCTGTCCACCAATGATAGAAATGGCCATAGATACAGATGCTGTCCAGCAATTATAAACATGACTCTCGATAAAGAGGCTATCCAGCAATGATAAACATGAACCTTGATAAAGAGGCTGTCCGGTAATGATAAACATTACTCTCGATAGGGAGGCTGCCCAGCAATGATAAACATGGTCCTCGATAGAGAAGCTGTCCAGCAAAAATATACATGAGCCTAGATAGAGGAGCAGTCCAGCAATAATAAGCATGGCCTTTGATAGAGAGACTTTCCAGCAATGATAAGCATGTCCTTCGGAAGAGGAGCAGTCCAGCAATTATAAACATGGTCCTCGATAGAGAGGCTGTCCAGCAATCATAAACATGGCCCTCGATACAGATGCTGTCCAGCAAAAATAAACATGACCCTCGATAGAGAGGCTGTCCAGCAATAATAAGTATGACCCTCGATAAAAAGGCTTTCCAGCAATGATAAGCATGTCCTTTGGGAAAGGAGAAGTCCAGCAATTATAAACATGGTTCTTGATAGAGAGGCTGTCCAGCAATAATAAGTATTACCCTCGATAAAAAGGCTTTCCAGCAATGCTAAGCATGTCCTTTGGGAAAGGAGCAGTCCAGCAATTATAAACATGGTCCTCGATAGAGAGGCTGTCCAGCAATAATAAGTATTTCCCTCGATTAAAAGGCTTTCCAGCAATGATAAGCATGTCCTTTTGGAAAGGAGCAGTCCAGCAATTATAAACATGGTCCTCGATAGAGAGGCTGTCCAGAAATAATAAGTATGACCCTCGATAAAAAAGGCTTTCCAGCAATGATAAACATGACCTTCGACAGAGAGGCTGTCCGGTAATGATAAGCATTTCCTTCTGGAGAGGAGAGGTCCAGCAAATATAAACATGGTCTTCGATAGAGAGGCTGTCCAGCAATTATAAACATGGCCCTCGATAAAGAGGCTGTCCGGTAATGATAAGCATGTCCCTCGATCGAGAGGCTGTCCAGCAATGATAAACATGACCCTCGATAGAGAGGCTGTCCAGCAATGATAAGCATAACCCTCGATAGAAAGGCTTTCCAGCAATGATAAACATGACCTTCGACAGAGAGGCTGTCCAGCAATGATAAGCATGTCCTACGGGAGAGGAGCAGTCCAGCAATTATAAACATGGTCCTCGATAGAGAGGCTGCCCAGCAATTATAAACATGGCCCTCGATAGAGATGCTGTCCAGCAATGATAAGCATAACCCTCGAAAGAAAGGCTTTCCAGCAATGATAAACATGTCCTTTGGGAGAGGAGCAGTCCAGCAATTATAAACATGGTCCTCGATTGAGAGGCTGTCCAGCAATTAGAAACATGGCCCTCGATACAGATGCTGTCCAGCAATGATAAAACATGGCCTTTGATAGAGAGGCTGTCCGGTAATGATAAGCATGGTCCTCGATAGAGAGGCTGTCCAGCAATGATTAGTATGACCCTCGATAGAAAGGCTGTCCAGCAATGATAAGCATTTTCATTCGGGAGAGGAGCAGTCCAGCAATTATAAACATGGTCCTCGATAGAGAGGCTGCCCAGCAATAAAACAGCTTATTCCTTGATAGAGAACCCTCGATAAAGATGCTTTCCCAATATCCTCAATAGAGACCCCCGGATAGTGAAAATACATTCAATTGCGCTGTCCATAGTTTCGTGTGAAATTTACCAAGAAAATAAACCAATGTTCATATTTACAACTTTTAACTTTAATTTACTATACGTTGACAATCCTTACCGTGATAAAACGTATACAGGGTATATTTAACATTGTAGTTATTTTTTCATCAACTTTAGTAAAGTGTCCTATATAAATAAAATTAGTTTCTGTCTTTCTACTTTATTAGTATTTGTTTTTATTAATTTTATACCTTACATATTGTGTAAGATCTGCATTCCAGCGAAATTCTCAACAAAGCAAGGTAAGGAATCCTGTGCGTAGAATGAAAGCAAATCCCTTATGAAAATAGTTTACAGTATTCTGTCTATATCAAATGTGCCCAGGTGTCACGGGGCAGATATCACTGCTTGAATACACCAAATAATACATGGTTTTCGCTTTCTCGATACCTCTTAAGCATTGTATATTACAAAAATGTATTCAAAACACAAAATTGTCACGAATATTTGCCAGAATAATGTGACACTGTGAACTACTGTGTGATTTATCTACAAAACGTGGAGCAATGGCTGATATCGGTTATCCTCTCGGCTTAAATATAAATCCCCGCTCTACAAATCCCGTGATATATGGGTTATTGATATGTTAGTGGTACATGTAGTACCTTGTAAAACCTCAACAGGGTGGGCTACCAGATAATAACATTCCAATCAAACAAGATTTCCACAGAAAATGTCAAAATCATGGTGAAGAACAAGAAGGACTGCAGTTCCTGTGGATAGATTGAGACCACAAACAACTGAAATAGCAAAAGGTGAGCTTGGAAAAGGAAAATACGTAACGAAAAATGCCATTTGAAGTATTGAGACTATGTGCTGAGTAAAAACGTCACACACAGACCCAAAAAGAATAGTTAGTAAACACAGAAACACGTCATAAAACGTACAATATCACTGAACTAAAGGTTGTAAAGGTTGTAGTTTATCTGGTAAACGAAAGTTGGAAGACTCTCTCTCTCTCTCTCTCTCTCTCTCTCTCTCTCTCTCTCTCAAATATAAACTGTGTTCTACACTTGTCTATTGAATATTAAACTCTTAGACACTTTGAAAAAGTTGTTTGTAAACGCACAAAGGTAACCACAGTCAACAAAACATGAGTAACCTATAACGGCCATACATGGTAGGTTAAAGACGAAATCAGGTGTCCATGAAGATTGAGTTCCTGCTAGAATGTTCATCAAAAATGTTCATCAAAGGGAATTCTACATAGAATGGAAAAAATAAAAATTAAGACCCAGACCATCCTCTCACTGAAGAATGTAGAATTCCATATATACTAAATATGATCCTTTCATAGTGGGGCGACGGTATTCTGCTCTTGACTGGCAACGCTGAGGGGATAGGGCTGTCCAGCTCTAGTCAGGCGCCCTCACCTTATGAGGGAGTTCATAAATATATGACCACCCTTCACTGTACGCTACATTAGAGACATCTACCGCGCAATACCATTTCGATTGCATGCAGTTGTGGTATCTAAAGGTTACTAAATATTGAAAGTTTGAGGTATGTGCGACATCCATATTTCATTTGATCCTTAGTTGAAACTGAAGCATACAGTCAGGTTGTTGAAAACGTTGACAACTGAACTCATGCCAATCTACTGCTGTTAATTTATCTATGTCTATTTACTGCGGAATGTCTACTGCTGACAATCTGATACTGTAACTCTACTACTGACAGTTTACTGTTAGCAATCTACTGCTGACAATCTAATACTGTAAATCTACTGCTTACAATCTGCTTCTGACAATATAATGCCGTCAATTATATTGCTGTTAATCTATTGCTGACAATCTGCTGCTGGCAGTCCTACACTGTCAATCTACTGCGAAATACATACTGCTTACAATCTGACAATTTAATGCTGGCAGTATACATCTGTCAAACTATTACTGACAATCTACTACTGTCAATCTATTTCTGACAATCTACTACTGTCAGTATTGCTGTCAATCAAGTATTGACAAGCTGCTGGAAACAATCTACTGCTGACAATCTTACACAGTCAATCTACTGCTGAATATATACTACTAACAAGCTACTACTAGCAATCTTACACTGTCAATCTACTGCGGAATATATACTACTTACAAGCTATTACTGACAATCTTAAACTGTCAATCTACTGCTGAATATATACTACTTACAATCTATTGCTGACAACCTTACACTGTCAATTTACTGCTGAATATATATTACTTACAATCTATTGCTGACAACCTTACACTGTCAATCTACTGCGGAATATATACTACTTACAAGCTACTGGTGACAATCTTACACTGTCAATCTACTGCGGAATATATACTACTTACAATCTATTGCTGAAAACCTTACACTATCAATCTACTGCGGAATATATACTACTTACAATCTATTGCTGACAACCTTACACTGTCAAGATACTGCGGAATTTATACTTCTTACAAGCTACTGGTGACAATCTTACACTGTCAATCTACTGCTGAATATATACTACTTACAAGCAAATGCTGACAATCTTACACTGTCAATCTACTGCTGAATATATACGACTTACATGCTACTACTGACAATTTTACACTGTCAATCTACTGCGGAAAATATACTACTTACAATCTTCTGCTGACAATCTTACACTGTCAATCTACTGCGGAATATATACTTCTTACATGCTACTGCTGACAATCTTACACTGTCAATCTACTGTGTAATATATACTGCTTACAATCTACTTCTGACAATGTAATGATGACAATTTACTACTGGCAATATATTGATGTCAATCTTCTACTTGCAATATACTCTGCTGTCAATCTACTGCTGTCATTTTTTTGCCATCACCAAATGACATTGATTCGATTAATTTTTGTTTCACTTAACATATTTGCTGAAGTGTTAAAGTTTTTTGTCTTGTTTGTGTGTATCGTATTTCTTGTTTGATCATGCGATCTTTAAAGCATATCAAAACTCAAAAAGCGCTGAATTAGTGAGGCAGTAATTATGAAGAGTTTCTTTCTATCTTTTGAGGGAAGGCTGGGACGACAATATGTGGTATTTAAGTATTATACAATAACTGTTAACAGTTACTCCACAAAGGTATTAACGACCTTACAGTGTTCATTTCGTATAACATAAAACACAATAAGATTCTTATCTGTGTAAACATCTAATTTGTGTTGATAGATATTACCATGGAGACGATATCTAATAACGAGCGAAAAACACATAACGTGTCACATCATTATAACTGAGCGCTTCACATCTCACAAGAAAGAAAAGTATGGTAACTTTGCTTCATTAACTAATAACAAATTGAATATGAGACAGAAATATACATACTACAATCTTATCGCTTAATGAAAGGATAAACAAACATGTAACTCCAATAAACAAACACATACAACACGTCCATGCGACAAATATGCTGCATAATCCCCATCAAAAATGCAAATACTACGAGACAGGTGTTGGGAAAACCGTGAGACAAGTAAATGGTACTACTGTCATATAAAAATAAAACAGCCATGAGACAAGTAGATGGTACAAAAATCATATAGGAATAAAACAGCCATGAGACAAGTAGATGGTACAAAAATCATATATAAAAAAAAACAGCCATGAGACAAGTAGGTTGTTCCACCGTCATATAGGAATAAAACAGCCACGAGACAAGCAGGTTGTACCACCGTCATATAGGAATAAAACAGCCATGAGACAAGTAGATGTTACCACCGTCATATAGGAATAAAACAGCCACGAGACAAGCAGGTTGTACCACCGTCATATAGGAATAAAACAGCGATGAGCAAGTAGATGTTACCACCATCATATAGGAATAAAACAGCCAGGGGACAAGTATATGTTACCACCGTCATATAGGAATAAAAAAGCCATGAGACAAGTGGATGGTACCACCATCATATAGGTATAAAACAGTCATGAGACAAGTAAATAATACCACCGTCATATAGGAATAAAACAGCCAAGAGATAAATAAATGATACCACCGTCATATAGGAATAAAACAGCCATGAGATAAATAAATGATACCACCGTCATATAGGAATAAAACAGCCATGAGACAAGTAGGTTGTACCACCGAAATATAGGAATAAAACAGCCATGAGACAAGTAGATGTTACCACCGTCAAATAGGAATAAAACAGCCATGAGATAAATAAATGATACCACCGTCATATAGGAATAAAACAGCCACGAGACAAGTAGTTTGTACCACCGAAATATAGGAATAAAACAGCCATGAGACAAGTAGATGTTACCACCGTC
>JAUMGZ010210485.1:0-11990 GCA_032359645.1 Pododesmus macrochisma | reverse complement strand
TCTCCCTTCCTTCCGTCCCTCTCCCATGATCTAGGGTCGGGTTACACCAAACAAAGATATTTTTAACTCTGGCCTTAGCACAACACAAATACCAGTGTTATGAATGAAGTCCAGCTTAAAGATCAGTCAAGACTAAATCTATTTACAGTCAAACCTGTTTATAAAGACCACCCAAGAGACCAGATAAAAGTGGTCTTCATATGAAGGTGGTCTTTATATACAGGTAAAAATAAGTGTAATTTGACTTCAAGGGACCAGATTACAGCTGTCTTTATGTTCAGATGGTCTCTTTATAGAGGTAGTTGCTAGAGCAGGTTGCACTGTACTTAAAATATCAAAGTAAGTGATATATCAACAAGTAGTAAATACAGAAAACCAACTCATGAAGTCAAACAATAACAGTAACACTTTCATGGTAATATATAATATCTTCAAATCATTAAAATTAGACCACGTATATTGGAATTCAAATACTCACAGAGGCAACTCTAAATGAACTTAGAAATGATGTTCCAGCTATCATAGGTCCTGTACTGATTTCGATATGGTCGCCGAGGCGATACAGGACCACACTTCTTTTGTTTTCTGATTTGCTTGCTACATTTGACATTTGATCCGATTTGTACTTGTTATCCTCAAACATCTCCTCAGCCACACTTATCGGCACTGTTAGTCTCTCAAAATTCAAATTCTGTGCTTGTAATTTATATCCCATTCTACTTAATGTCCTCAACTCTGTCTAAAAAATAAAAAAAAATACTGAATTATTTTCTTGACCTAAACTGCATGGTCTCGCTTTTTGATTGGGACAATCAAATTCTTTCTAAATCATGATTGAAAACTATAAACAATAAGTAGTAATTGTCACTACTAAAAGACTCAACACAACTTATGGCCTATTTCATAGATAATATGACATAGGTTGAAACGCTACACATTTGATCTATAGTTATAATCATAGAACTTTGTTCATAGAATTTTATGTGTGAGCTTCGCAGATAGCCAGCTTCGGTGGAAAAGTATACTGTGAAAGTAAAGATTTCAAGATGGAGCTGACTTTCTCACACCTGGGATAGAGTTTTCCTGTGTTTTAACCAATGTGAGATTTCTCTATTCCACCCTAGGGTGAGATATGCGCGTGCTGCTATTGTAGACAATGATATGTCGTCGTGATAACAATAAATATGACGTCATTTCAACAATTAATATGACGACACAACAGCAGATTAAAGAAGGAAATTCGTCGGATTTTCTAGAAAATCATACAAACAACGCTTTGTTTTCACCGAAATAACAATGTTGAAGGTGTCAGAAAAAGAATCAATCACCTTGAGTACATCAAACCCTCGGACAGTAATCTAAGTCCTTGGGACGAGATATCTTTATCTTACACAACAAGGGGTGATAGATTCTATTATTACCTCTGTCGGTGTCCATTCTTTCCCTATATCATTTAGATCAACATCATATACAAAACTTCCACTTTTAACTGCAAGTAAAATCAAATAATGACATAAATGAAATTGTTTTTGTGCAAATACATTTTTGTACATGTAATATAGAGTATTGTTGACGAGTACATGTATGAGAATCTGGAATAAGAAACATTTCCTAAAATAGTTTGATTTTATATTTTTCCTTGAAGATTAAGACAAAGAATTCAAACATTTTCAAACACACTGTTTTGAAACGTGAATCCTTTATCTAATAGGTTATGCATTTATTGAAGCAACTAAATAAGTTTAAACCAAGCCAAAGACAATCAATGTCCCAAAACAAAAGTTTTGAGAAAAATTAATCTTAAAATTCTAATAATGAAGATCTAGATCTAGAAGGTAATGTTTTTTTAAGGTTACATAATTAAGTCATGCCACATTATACTGTTTAAATTTACGGAAGTTCAGTTACAGTTCATTAGTATACTTGCTAACTTTTCAAAATTTCCATAGGGGGGGATATCACATGTGTCTTAATCTAAAATTGTTTAAAAAGTAATTACAATACACCCTTTTGTCAAATAATTGCCTAAAATGACATACTTTCTGTTGCTTCATGCAATGTATTAATTTGACTTGAGATTAAAACAAGATTTATAGAATACTGAAGATATGAAAAGTCAAAAATGAGGGTAAAAAATTGTGAGTCTATCTCTTAAATAGGGAGACTTGGCAAGTCCATAAGGACCAGAGTAAAGGGAACAATATTCTTATTATCTCCACCGTCATGACCGCCATTTTAAAGACTTGTTACCCTCTATGTGAATGTAGCATAGCAATCTCTTTGAATTTTTCTTAACGAAAAAGAAACAAAGTCACAGAAAATCTGATAAAGAACAGTTCAAATTGAGCAATAGTGCGGCTTAAAGTTAAAGCTTAATTTGAATTATTTTAATAAGTGTGTGATTTATTTTCATATAATTATAAGTCATCAAATAAGTGGTGTTTCATCTTACTATTAGGAATTGGAAAACTGCACAGTTGAACATATACGTCGTCCTTGAAAGCTCTCTCCAAGAGGTAACCTAGTATAAAGGAACAGGATCGCCAAAACGCCTGCAATGCAATAGTTAAACATTTGTTTTTAATGCATTTTTCTCATTATTTTATAGAATATGATTTTCACTCATCAATTATTAATTCAGTACATGAGGTTTTTTTTACATCATTTCATTGTTTCAACACTCTATCGATTGAGCTAAAGGATTAATCCTCCAGTACAAGCTGTAGTAACGTTGATAACACTGGGCAACATATAAATTGAAATAACATGCATTTCAATGACAATGATAAATAATAGCTAAATTTTTGATGATGTTATGGACATTGGCTTAATTCTTTATTTATGTTCACAATAAAATGACAGTACAATGCAGGCAATTCTTATTATGAAAATCCAAAAAAATGTTGGCTTCTTTTGTTAATGTTTATGGATTCAAATTTGACAAATGTCCTTAAAAGCTGTTCCAGAATTAACCGAATGGTGGGAGGCAACCAACCAGCAAATATTAAAAACAATTTAATAAATGCATATTGAATAGTATTAAAGTAGATGTTGATTACCCCCCCCCCCCCCCTATCATAATATCATAATATATTCATATAGATGTCTCCCACCCCTCCATTAGGGTTATTTTAGAACAGCATTAAGAGCATAATTTCAAATATGAGTCAGCCATTGAAAAAGATTTGGGTGCATTATTTTCTCCTTTGCGTTTAACAGAATTGCATTTATTCCATAGTCCTTTGTTTACAGCTACTGGGTTTTAAACTTACATAGTTTAAAGTTAATGGATTTTCATCTAAGAAGTGTACGAACTCAAGAGTACAGTCCTCTTCCAAAGGTCTGTGCATGTCCCATACATCACCATTGACAACGGCTAAAGCAGACCTAGTAGTCAGCATCTCATTCATATCTATAAAACAGTAATATAACCTCCCCTATCTGATGGTCTTAAATTTTTCCGACACCACCTCACGTAAATGAGGGAGCATTATACATGCTTTAATGATAAATTTAATTTTTACTAAAAAAGAAAATTATTGATATGAAGAGCACTGAGCATTTTACGTGTATTTTCCATTTACTGTTAAAAATACATTTAATTTTCGTTGTCATCGATGTATTTATATATAATCAACAATCCTCTCAGAAAATTTCTATAGAAAAGTTAATATTCCTAGCCAGAACACAACTATAGTATAGGACAATGTTTCAAGAATTATAACTCTATAGTATTTAAACAACGTTATGAAATTTAATATCGGCAACAACATGATATGTGACATGGTGCTTAAAGTGTTCAGATTCAGATACTAATTAAAACATAAGTCCACCTACGCATTGCACAGCTGTAG
Organism: Pododesmus macrochisma; assembly: GCA_032359645.1. NCBI lineage: Eukaryota > Metazoa > Mollusca > Bivalvia > Pectinida > Anomiidae > Pododesmus > Pododesmus macrochisma. The sequence goes on along the minus strand of JAUMGZ010210485.1, from coordinate 8,136 downwards.
GGCGTTGACAGCCCTTTGTTCATATAAAGTGTACAATCCTCAGGAACTCCTTTGTGTTCCACTTTTATTTTCTCTGTTCTAGTGATAAGTGACGCCTGTCTGGCTTTCTCCACCTCAAAAATAGCATTTCTCTTCTTGTGTACTTCTAAATTAGTCAGCTTCCTTTGTGAATAATAACCTGCAAATAAAGAGCTTGTTAATTTAGAATATTTCAATTTGAGAGAATTGAAATATACACACATAATATGCATACATCTGTTTACACTCGTCACAATTCTTAAGATGATTGAAAAATAGATACGCGCGTGCTGACAGAAATCAAGTCGAAGTTATAAAAGTTTTAATTATCATTACATTTGTGTCACTTTTCGCGGAATGATAAACGCGGGCCGTTAGAATAAAGTTAAGCAATAAAAATTTTATAGTAAGATTTTCGGCATTTCACGGAAAGATATGGGCGTGCTGTCAGAAATCAAGTCAAAGTTTCAAACGTTTATTTATTGTTAATTTTGGTCAATATTCACGGAATGATAAACACGGGCCGCTGGGATAAAGTCAAGCGATAAAAGTTTTATAAAAGATTTTCGACAATTCACGGGTTGATATGCACGTGCTGGCAGAAAAAAAGTCAATGTAATAAAAGTTTTATTTATCACTTTATTCACACAGCCCAAGGCTGTTAAAGGTAAGTGCAGTCATACGTGGTTGCCATAGAGCTAATAATATGCATTCAAATTCACAGTCAATTTAAACACCAAGCTTATGACGGTCGATCTCAAGGAAACCAGTTAATTTTTGGAAAATGCAACAGAATGATGGAAAGCAATCAAAACGGCGGCAAGGACTGTAATTATATATAATTCAACATACAATCTTTAATTATTAATGTGTTCCTCGTTTTTAACGATAAAAACGAGGAAACTAAAGAGAATAGGATTACCAGTGTTAATTATGGCTACATATAAATAAAGGACCGTTGCTTTAGTTTAAATGGTTTGGCTAATTATACAGTGCAGTACGATACATGTACGCTCGCCCACAAGGCATTGCCTTATTCATATTAAATACTTAAAGAGATATACTTCAGACAAAAATGGGAATGGGGACGGACAGACAAAGCAGCGAAGTATATGCTTTCCCAATTTTTTTCTGAGACATTAAAAAAAGTGAAGTTGTTACCTGTCGTCAATGCATTTATTTTGCATAAATACTAAATTACACAACAAAGTTAACTACAATTATAAGAATGAGCCGAAATAGTTGTCTTGATGTCCTACTTGAGCCACTGACATAAGAATAACAGCTCTATGTATATAATTCTTGCGTTAAGCTGGTAACGCAAGGTCGATCAGGATGAAGTGTTGTTCAAGTTAAAAGTCAATATAAAAGAGCACTTGCACTAAGTTGTAGATAAAATATATAAAGTGCATACGGCAAAATGTGTGATTGATCTTTCGCAGGATGCTTTTGGAACAAGAGCTGCGCACAGACATGTTATCTGAATCTTCTTGTCCCCAAATATTCTATACTGTCAGAGGGGCATGGACAAAAATCTTGCTTCAACGTTAATTATTCGCTCTTTCTGGTACACTTTGTGACATAAACCATTAAAACGTTTTGAAGATTAAGACTTGAAGAGTTTGGAGTTGAACTCGGTTACTTCCCCTGCGATATGAGCGCCGCCGCAGAAGTATTGTCATAACAACCATCGTAAATAATTGATTCCACCAGGGAACCATCTTGAACGTATCAAACTTGCTTCATGTAGACTGAAAACTCAAGGAATTAAACTAAAAACAGTAAAAATCAATCATGGTAAGTTTTCCTATGTATTTTCCTTTTTATTAAAAAGTGATCTGTTTCTTTCACGAAGTTTTATAGCAATGTCATTTGTGTGAAAATAGACTGAATGTCAAACCCATGGCTACCACTTGATACTGTGTTATGGTTGTGCCTATGGTCAGAGTAATCTGATCATCTTGACCAGATGACAGGATCTAAGCTCATACATAATGAATAAATGAAACAAAATAATATGTATTTCCCTATTGAAAGTGCACAACTCGAGTACATGCAGCTAAAATTGAATGCTGTAGTGTTAGAAAGGTTGATTGTTAAAACAGATCATAGCCACAGAACAAGTGTTTGTTTACACAATCAGACAGACTAACCATACCCAGTGCCTGCAATCAATGATTGAGTAGCTGAATTATGCATGCTTGTATTGTTTGGCATCAAGTTCCGAACAAAACATTCACATTGAAAAAATGCATAGAGTTGATTGATGATATTGAATATGACACGTGTACATTGTATTATTCCATCATTAAAAGATTATCAAAAGTTCATATATGCTATGACACATCAACAGTTTGTAACTTAAACTCTGGATACCCAATATCAACAGTCCTGAGTTGGCAGATTTTGTCGTGTCAGCAGTTCAAATATAAACTGCCTGTTGACTTGCCAATTAATCAATATGTGACTGCTGGTGATGGATCTAGCACACCTTGGTTAAAAAATGTCCTCCAAGGGACTTTTAGTTTATCAAAATCGAGTTGTTCAAGTAAAATAAGGAACTCTTAAAAGAAACAAACCAAATGTGTCTCATTATATACCATCACACTCAAATTTAACAGAGAATAAATCTAGCTAGTCATGGCTTTACAAACATCACCCAAAAAAGAATAAAGAAACTTAAGATATTAAACCCATGTTTTTCTCACAGACATTTGTGGAAAGCTACTTTTCTACGAGCACAATTGGTCTTCCCCTCCGTTCTGTTTGAGAGATATGTAATTTTACCATTAACTGTGCTGGTCTTTCTTCTAATTTTCTTTTATTGTATTTAACAGCCTGGCAGTGCAATTTCTGCAATTGGTAGTGTTGCATCCTCCAACAGTTCCAAGCGAGGGAAGACGAGGAGTTATCGTGTTGTTAGCAACACATCACAAGTGGATGAATCCCTCTTTGGAGAGCCAAATCGTCTAAAAAAAGGTTGCAAACAAAATATATTGGATGATCCAGAAATATCTTTAGAACAACTGGCACGGGAAAGAAGTGCAAAGAGAAATGCCAAAAATGGAAAGAAGAACAAAGAAACGGTTCAAGTTATCACAAAGGATCTTATTAGAAATTTAATGTGAGTTTTCATGTATATATATATGGAATTATCCTCATACATGTTCACACATTATTCAAATTCATTGTTGACTTAAATTTAATAAAAACAAAACACCACTTTGTAGCAGTTATCCTTAGAATATAAGACTGTACAAAAATTTAGTTAAACAAAACTTAATATGTTTGATAGGTCCTTTCACAATAAGTAGATTCAGATTCCTGAATCTCATCAGATTCGTGACAATGAGGAAAGTGATAGTATGCATAATACATTCACTATTTTATAGTTAACAGCCATGAAAATTTATTTGTGTAAATAATTTATACAATTGTTATCTTCATGCTAAAGTGAGTAAGATATTTTAAGATACAAGTTTATAATGTACTGGTTAACATCTATCATATCCAGAGTTCCCAGTGAAGATCCTTCTGGTCAGTCCATGATCTTACCAAGACACGAGTTCTTCAGAATCGTCAGGTCCGCAGAGGTACTCACAAAGGAACAAAAAGAGGCCGAATTAGCCAGAATAAAGGAAGAGAAGCTTAGAGAAGTGGTAAATTTTTCAAACAAATGATTTAATAACTTAATTAAGTCACCGGTTATTAAGTGCTTTTTAATTGTGCTCTTTATTCTGTCATGGGTAAGAGAATTGATAAATTATTCAAACAATAATTTAAGAACTTTATATTATCAGATAATTATATAATTTCAATAAACAGCAAAACATTTACATACATGTATATTAAACTGGACTGCTTTTCTGCTTTTAAAAAAAGGACCTAGTAATATGTTATAACTTGTGTCTAGTCCTTTTGCTGATACTTTTATTCTGGCAATAAAGTATATTGTATGTTTAAAGTAAGCCAAACTACTGTTTCTACAAAAAACAATAAATAACATAAGTATGTTAATCTAAAATAATGAATTGCTTTTGTAGGAGGAAAGTCAGAGACAGAAAAATTTGATGAAGGAATATGACATGGCTAGGTTGAAAAACGAGGACTTGAATGATCTGGAGGAAGAAGCACAGTCTAACACAGCTCATTTGCTGGAAAAGGCAAACGAAATGAGACAAGAACAGGAAGATGAGATTAAACATTTAAATGAGGTGAGGTCAAAGGTCAATCTTAAAAGTGAAATTCATTTATTGTAATAGTGTCAGGAGTGTGATTTTCCAGTGAGACAATTAACTTGTATACTATAGAAAGCGTGTATGATTTTTTGAAAAGATGAAGATAAAAAATCCTATAAAACAAACTTTGAAATATTTTTGAAATTATTTTATACTTGTTTACAAAATAACATATATAGACTATATTTAAATATATTGTATATTTCATTTCATTCATGCACCTACTGTCTTGGTGTTTGGCTAGCTGTAGTAAGCTCTTAAGTAGGACGATGGTTATAATTATTTATATCTGATTGAGTCCTGCCATGAGCAAAAATTGATATTTATTAAATCAAACAACATCTTGTGTTGGCAACTGAACTTTTGATTGAAGGCTAATAGACATGATTGACAGGTTAATATATTTCTCACCATAAAATTAAGAAATAAAACTCTAAATCTCACTAAATTAATTCTGACATTTCAGCTGATATTAAATGCTAAATGCCACGCTATTAGAGATGCACAGATTCTCGAGAAACACCAAATCAGGGGGGAGATGACGGATGAAGAGAAACGCTTAGACACAATGATGGAAGTAGATCGTCAAAACGCCATCGCCATTCAGGAAATGATAGAACAGGATCGAAAAGTAGAGAGACTCTGCGGTGCGCATAAATTGATGGAACAAATTCAAGAGAACGAACAAGAACGTCTGTTTGATCTAGAGCGAAAAGATCAGGAGAACATTGAAATGCAGAAATACATTGATAAAATGATGGATGAAGATAAATGCAGTTTAGAGAAGAAGAAGGCTGAACAAGATTATCTTAGGGTATGAAAACAACTTTTTTAGAACACATACTTGCCAACTTTTAAAATTTTCATGGGGCAGAAAATGTGTAGCAAAATCTTAAAATGTACTTAATACCTTTATATAGTGCCCTATATGAAAAAATAGTAGTGTAAACTGCCTCATCTAAGCAGTTCTGTGCAATACACTAAGTTGAAGCAAATTTATAAGCAAGGTTGGGGAATTATATTGATGTCAAAAGTGAAAATTGTGTGTGAAAAATAGGGAGACTTCCTCCTAAATAGGGAGCGTTGGCAACTATGAGTACAAGTGTCAATAGGCTGTTAATACAGTAACATTAATATACAGATTTTTGTGAAAATCTGACCATTTATGTCTGCTGGAGTTATAGCCCTTTTTACAATCACATATTTTATTTCTCCACAATAAATTTTAAAGGAATTGACATGATCAAAGTATATTAAAATCATATTTGGCATATAGGTAGTTGCAGAATTATCAATATATAAGTCAAGTTTTGTGAAAATTTGATTTGTTAAACCAGCTTTATGGCCTTTTTTGGTAACAGATTTGATTTCTGCACATAAGTTTGCTGGAAAGACCAATGTGAATCATATTAGACATACATATAAAATGTATCTCATGAATAAACAGGTCAAGATTGTGAAAATCCATCTTTGTTTCAGAGTTTTGGCCTTTTTTCTTTCACATAATTTGGCTTCTGCTCTGCACAATTGCTTTGGAAGGGATTAATTTACATTAAATAAATGAACTCCACGAAGATTGAACAAACACTTTAAAGTAGGCTGTATAAATAGTCTAAAGGTATCGTGAAATTGATACCTTGACCTATCAACCCATTGAGGCAATTTGAGCTCTATACAACTTTAATAGGTTAATCTTGCACATCCTCCAATAACATATATGAAAAAACCTAAGGTAAAGTTGGATAGATGAAATTTGCGCAAAACAAATTTAGCCTTGCAAAATGCCAAGTACATGTGTTAAGAGCTGTTTATACCCAATAATTGTCCAGAATTGTGTCTTATTGTGTTGTAACATCATTTCAAAACAACTAACTGTAAAATTTACTGATAACCAGAGAAGCATTAGAAAGTTCACATTTTTTAAGACTTTCACACTGTTTTAACTATTATTTATTGAAATTTAATTAACAGGAAGAATTAAACAAAGCTAATTCAGAGATGCTGCGAAGGAAAGAAATCAAACAGGAGCAAGAGAAATCAGAAGAAATGAAGGTTGTGGAGTACATGAAACAGAAAGCCGTAAGTTGAGCAGCCATTTATCTTTCTCCTATACAGTTTTTATATTTCAAATAGATTTTTGAACAATAATTACCGGTATATCGATTTTGATAAAAAAAATTGTAAAAAATTTCAGTTTCGAAAAATTATCTTTTTTCCTATAAAGTTTTTATATTTCAAATAGATTTTTGAACATATATCGATTTTGATAAAAAAAAATTGTCAAAATTAAAAAAAAAAAAAAAAATTAGTTTCAGTGTGATTTCTAATACGGAGGGATATAAGCTAGTTTGTGATAAGTGTCTTTGTAGACAAACTATTTTTGAAATGTTATGAAAACTTTTTTGCATATCAGGAAAGAGAAGCTGCATTTGAAAAGGAACAGGAGAGAATTCGAATTGAGAAGGAAAAAGAAACAGCCAGGTTACGTGCACAACAAGAGAGAGCTCGAGATGAGCAGGCAGAACGGGATGCTCTCCGTGCAAAGAGAGCACAAGAGCAGACGGAGCGTGAATGGCGAAAGAAAGAAGCAGAAGAGTCCCGCAAAAAATCACAAACGGAACATATGTTAATTGTAGCACGTGCAAAACAGATGAATCAGAAAGAACACTTCGCTGCTGTCCAGGCTCAGAGAGAAAGATTAGAGTTTGAGCGTGTTTTAAAGTAAGCATGTAGTTATGCTTTAAAAACTGAGTGTTTTCATTAAAAAAAGTTCTTTTTTCATACAAACATAAAAACTAGATTTGTCTGTATGCAAGAATTATCATGTACAAACTGCAAAAGAGATTGATTTTAAATGAATTGTTTTAGGAAATAAAATTGAAATATATATATATATATTAATAGTTTAACCAAAAAGATGGAGTAGTTAAATAGAATATGTGTCTTTTAAATATTTTATGCTAACAAATATTTCTTAAGGTCTTTATATCAAGGATTTTTCAAATAATTATTTTTGTAAAATAAACATAGAATGACTGCATGAATAACAAAACTTTTAAAAAAAACGACAACAAAATATCTTAATCCACATTTTTTGTAAACAAAACTTTTACCCATTTTTTTTGCAGAGCTCAGAAGGAGTTAGTAGAGAAAGAAAACAGAGAGGCTGGAGAGATGACAAAGAAGAGATATGCACATGCTGAAGATGTTCGCACACAGATCAGGGAAAAAGAGAAACACCGAGTCATGGAACGAAATTCATTCTTTGAAGAGGGCGTAAAACTTGACGAGGAAGCTCGCATGAGAAGACAAAAATTAGACCAAGTTAAAAAGAAGAAATTAAATGAACTAAGGTTGGTTTTGTATTTAAACATACATATAAATGTATATTGTAGGGTTATATAATTAGTGTGTCTAATATGTTTAAATGAGTCTGTTTTAAAATTTTCATGAAACAGATGTTGCAAAATTGGATTTAATTTTTTGTCATTTTTATAGCAACTGCATAATAACTGACACTTAAGTGCAAAAAATAATGCATATTTGAAGTGTCACTGTGTATAGATTAGTCTAGATTATAATTTGACAACACATTTCTTTAAACAGAGCTGCAGGAATACCCGACCAATATGTTACACACGTAGCACACAAAGTGAATGTTCCCGCAGTGTAGGTGTATGTAGTTCGTACATCCTACTTGTGACATATGGGGTCAGTAAGGTTTGATTGACACCTTCGTGTGGCATTGTGCTGTTACCGAGTGATGTGGCTATCATTGGCTTGAACACATAACTTCATACTTAATTCCCTGTGCCAGCACTTGCGTAACTTCCTGTCGATACGTATGCTGGCGTATAGCAACACCCAGGCAACGCCGGCT
>JAUMGZ010210474.1:0-11990 GCA_032359645.1 Pododesmus macrochisma | reverse complement strand
CTGCGTATGAATACGAGACAAATAGTTACCTCGATCCAGGCACGAACAAGGAATGCGAAATAGTCGTTTTGATTGCTGTGTTTGGAAACATAAACTCAAGAATTAAAATTCTAAAGACAGTAGGTTAATATACTCGTTTAAAGAATGAACTTTATCGGGTGCGAGCGTAGAGACGGCGTAAATCTCACGGTATTGTGACGTCATTTCTATTCAGGTTTCAGCCAATAGGAACAGCGCTAGGCGTTATCTAACATAAAACCAACCTCTCCTGAGTGATGTAACATATATACATCGAAGGAGAAATAGTTTGTCTCAACTGTTTAAGATTAAACATTTAAGAGCACAAGTTTTTCTCTTTCTGTAAAAGCTTCTTAGATGAAAAGTTCCCGTTTACAAGAAAAATATTTCTCAGTAGAACCAATATAACAAGAAATTACACGATAACTATCTACAATCTACACACAGCTTCATAAGTTTCTACTAATTTTTACCGTATTAACACTAGCACGCACAGACACCGAATAAAATGTTATATTTTGATGTTATCAAATTCTATATCAATTATTACGTCGCCTTTGCTGACGGGGAGTGGATTGTCTGAAACATAGGGACAGAATAATACGTAAACATATTCATATTTTGACTGCGCGCCTATAAACATGTTTGGCAAGACCATTTTGTAGCATTATTTGGAGTGTGGGTTTTGTCCATCATCACCATCGTGGTTTCCACCCCTTTTTTTTGCTAAGATCTTTGATTAATCGAGGTCAGTTCATGTAACATTATGACTTTGCAACTTGTCATGTGGAATTAAATCAAAACTAGATTGTTTGTTTGTTTTATTGGGGTTAAGCGTTTCTTTAGCTCATGTATAGGTCATATCGAGACGGTGTCTGCTTGCGACAGTGCGCACTTATGGCGACTTTATAGTGTTGTCTCATTGAAATATCACACCGCAGACACATTGACATGATACGTCAGTATGTCACATTGTACTGACACCGATTCAACCAGTCCTCCCCCTACGCATTAATGCTGCGGGCTAAGCAGGGAGCGAGAAGAGTGCCAAATTTTAACGTCTTTGGATATGGCGCCACCAGGATTCGAACCCGCGATCGCGGATTCTCTTCACAAGTGTTCCGAAACCAAGGCGAACACGCTAACCACTCAGCCACCGCGCCGATCATTACTAGATTGTTATAATTAATTTTTAAAAGACAAGTTGCAAAGTCATATAGTAACATATTGAAAAATCAAAAATTCATTTTCTCTGGAGCGAACATTGCTTACGGTTGATTCGAAGATCGACTAAGCGTTCAGGACAATGATTTCTCACATCCAGTAGTGGCTCCTTCCTCTTATAAATATTATATTTATTGGTGGAATTTTTCAGGCGGCAATTTCTAAAAAAAATTGTGTGATTTTGCTAAAAAATATGAAGAATTTGTGCGACCACTTACACATACTCTATAACTTTAACGAAGGAATGTGAGTATACCTGCCTCATTGACTACCTTCTGTGTATATAAGTATGTAGATGTTACATGTACCGACAGTTGATGTATGTAGCCTGTAACACCAGCAGATGTTTGGGCTGCCAGGTTAATTAGGAGGAGTGTTCAGCATCAGTAACTATTATTAAAAACATGCATCACCCAAACAAACACCCACTGCTGTCGACGGACGCTTTATTCAATGGCGTCTTAAAGGGTATGCGCATTTGACAAATGCCGTATTAATCCAATAATTCAGCGCCCTCTAGTGACACCGTACTGTCCTTTGAGGTTAAATGAAGCGATCGTAGAGAGTGAGAGATAACGACTGGGTCATTCGGGTTAGTCCGCAAGGACATGCGCATTTGACGACTGACGTTTTAACCACAGGTGTCCCTTTGTCCACTCAAGTTCTAACTTCAGACGTTCGTAAGGGCAATACAGTACTCAAATATCCCAACCTAAATTTTGTTTTTTAATTTTTCAACTTATGTTTTTATCAAAGCTATGTTCGTTTTTATAAAAAAACAACTTTGGTCCATATTTTAAATTTGTAGGTAGTTTTGAGTAGAATTGAAATAAAACCTTACAAAGCATTCATCTTCAATTAGTGCAAGCTTTTTCAAGTGTCTGTGTACATCAAGAAAAAGCCGCAACAGCTGTCAAAACTCTTACAGTCCGCCAACAGACACTTAGTAATAGAAGTAAGATGTTTACCCTTCAGCATACCAGTTGTCAGAGAAAAATGATGATGTCTTAATGTATAAACATGAACTTGATTTACTACCTAATGAATAAACATGAACAAAATGTACTACTTAATGAATAAACATGAACGAAATGTACACAGCGCAATGAATAAACATGAACGAAATGTACACAGCGCAATGAATAAACATGAACGAAATGTACTACTTAATGAATAAACATGAACGAAATGTACTACCTAATAAATAAACATGAACGAACTGTACACAGCGCAATGAATAAACATGAACAAACTGTACACAGCGCAATGAATAAACATGAACGAAATATACTACATAATGAATAAACATGAACGAACTGTACTACCTAATGAATAAACATGAACGAACTGTACACAGCGCAATGAATAAACATGAACGAAATATACTACCTAATAAATAAACATGAACGAACTGTTCTACCTAATGAATAAATATGAACAAACTGTACACAGCGCAATGAATAAACATGAACGACATGTAGTACCTAATGAATAAACATGAACGAACTGTAAACAGCGCAATGAATAAACATGAACGAACTGTACACAGCGCAATGAATATACATGATTTTGATTAACTTTGTACGTGTAATGTTTAGACAGGGGAGACGGGTTAATATAGGCTCTAAGCTTGTTTTTGAATCCTCTAGAATTATATTATTGTATATTTTACTATTGATTTGTAAGCTTACAGAAATAAAATATTGTATAAAACTAATGTTTAGTTGTTATGTTTTCATTGATAGAAAGAATGTTTATATTATATAGTTTCCTATTAGGTGAAGTATCAGGTCAATGTGTATACGGGGAGTTTTTTGTTTTATTTGGATTTAACGTCCCTTTAACTCAAGTCTAGGCCATATCGGTACAGTGTCTGCTTGTGAAAGTCTGCACTGATGGCGACTTTATAGTGCTGTCTCACCTAAAAATTACGCCGCTGATACATTGACATGCTACTTCACTCGGTCACATTATCCTGACACCAAGACAACCAGTCCTCCTCTTACCCTTTAATGTTGAGCACTTAGCAGTAAGCGAGAATATCATCTAGATTTAAGGTTTGACGCGGCCTGGGTCCCGAATGGCAGAGTGTATTCTATACATACATGCAGTTATCAGTGTAGTTGTGTTGCGTGTACACATCTCTAGTGAAGGAAAGGCCAAAGGAGTTCCGTAAATTCAAAATTTTAGATTGACCACCGAAGTTAAAACATTTGGGTTGAATTTGGTTTTCAACCGCAATAAATAATCTCTCGACTTTGTCGATTGCAATTCTTTGTTTTTTGTTTTTTGAGTGAGGAATATTGTTGTCTCAGCGGAGTTCCGAGTGAGAAATATTGCTGTCTCCGCCAATGAGTTCCGAGTGAGAAATATTGCTGTCTCCACCGAGGAGTTCCGAGTGAGGAATATTGATGTCTCCTTCACGTCATTATATGTAACATTTCTCGAGTATTTTCTAAGTTGATAACATCTATGAGCGCCCCATGCTATAGGATCATTGTATCAGATAAAACTCTATACGCGCCATGAATCGCGTGAGTAGATTCTCTTTGAAGACAACATTTCATATGATACGCTAGCATATGTGATGTGAACTGCGTTTTGCAGGAGTTTAGAAAAAATGAATTGATATTTCAATTCAAAAGAACAACACACACACACCAGTGATTCATCGATAAGCTACAGCTGTGTGGCAAATAATCTGGCTATTTAGACTGGTTACCGACCCTCTGTTTATAATTCCGAAATTGTAAAAATATATAAATCTGTGATTTTTCATTTTAATATTTTATACTAGCGACCTTCAAAACTATATTGTGACAAACGATGAAGTAGAACTTACTCACATCTAGAAAAAAAGACACAGCGAAGACACAGCGATTTTGGTCGACTTTAGGCATGGCCAGTCAATTTTAGTTTTAAAATAATACAAAGGAAATTTAGCGCTAAAAATCAATATAACGCAGAGTCAGTCTCATATCAAAGTATAAAGGAGAAAAAGTCTAATAAACGTAGAACCATTCTACAACAGGACAGGTCTAACGCAGAACCAGTCTAGAATACATGAAGTCAAGCGTAGAAACCAGTCTACCGTAAACCAGTCTAACGTAAACCAGTCTACCGTAAACCAGTCTCACTCCAGTAAAACAAGGTTGTCAGCCACGGTGCACATTACAATCACATGTGTGTGTGTGATCAATAAGCAGTAATAAGTAAGATGTTTGGTCTAGACCGACTCCGACCACTTAGTGAGAATTTATAACAACAGGACACGAGTGGTCTGTGTAAACACGAGACTTTACACGTCGTATCGTGTGTATAGACCCTGTGTACGAGACTTCATAACTTGTAATTATTAATATTGACGGAAAACGTGCGATTCATTGTGATGATAAATGTGTAGATGAACATGGAGAGAGAGAGAGAGAGAGAGAGAGAGAGAGAGAGGGAGAGAGGTCGTGGATAGAGAGAGAGGTCGTGGATAGAGAGAGAGAGAGAGAGAGAGAGGCAGGGATACGGACGGGAAAAGATGCATTACGAGAGAGAGAGAGAGAGAGAGAGAGAGAGAGAGAGAGAGAAGGGGGATACATACCTGCCTTACATATTTATCCTATTGTCTTCTCTCTTGAACTAGTAAAATCCACGAGTTATTTAACACTTTGTAATCAACAGCTCCCAGTATAAGAATATCACTGAGTTCAAATCCCTGTACTATTAAAAACTCCTGTTATGTTTCTGAGTTCAATAATTCAATGACAGCAGACATCCTACAAGCTCCCGGTAGGATTGAGGGCTGTCTCTAGAATGGTCGAGTTATTAAGATGATCCCTGAGTTAAACGACTTTCACTGGTAAGTGTCCGGGATGTAGATGATCCCCGAGTTTACACACTGGTACTGTTCACATCTCCTGGTTATATAGAATGATACAGTTATGATTCCACCTTTTAATGGTAAGAGTCCGGGGTGTATCTAGACCTTTAAACACCTTTCGCTTGTAAGAGTCCGGGGTGTATCTAGATGATCCCTGGGTTTACACATTGCACTGTTCACTGCTCCCGGTAATGTAAAATGATAAAGTTATCGCGATGACTAACAGCTGTGTGTTTAAAATGAAGCTGTGGACCGCGTGTACAATTACACGACCGTTCACTCATTCATGCTATCAGTAAATAACAACAATGGACAAGCGGTCGCCTTTATTTCCTGATTTCCGATACTCTTCTTGCTTCATTCAATAAAAGGCCAGTGACGTGATATAGTGTGTCTGTGGTGATAGTTCACGCCGTGCGTTCTCTGTGTGTGGAGACGACAGCGTGTTTATAGGACTTAGAAGTGTTTATAAATAAATATGTAAACGGTTTGTTTATTTATTGTATATTTCATTGCTGTTAGACTGGTGTCTGTCCTTTATGTGCACGGTTTGTTATTTGTATAGCTATTAGACTGGTGTCTGTTCTTTAAGTACATGTTTTTTATATAACTTTTAGACTGGTGCCGCCTTTTATGCACACTTGTACATTCATCGCTGTTAGACGGGTGTCGGTCCTTAATATACACGTTTTAATATCACTTTTAGACTGATGTTGGTCCTTTATGCACACAGTTTGTTATTGCATAAAATAGCTGTTAGACTGGTGTCGGTCCTTTATGTACAAGTTTTAATATCATTTTTAGACTGGTGTTGGTCCTTTATGCACACAGTTTGTTATTGTATGAAATAGCTGTTAGACTGGTGTTGGTCCTTTATGTAGACGGTTTGTTTATTGTATATAATAGCTATTAGACTGGTGTATGTCCTTTATGCACACGGTTTGTTTATTGTATAAAATAGCTATTAGACACCACTCCCTTCTAAGCGTCAGCATTACTGGGTAGGAGGAGGACTGGTTGACTTGGTGTCAGCATAATGTGATCAAGTGAAGTATAATGTTAATGTGCCTGTGGCGTAATAATTCAGTGAGGCAGCACTATAAAGTCGTCATTAGTGCGCATTGTATCAAGTCTCGATATGACATAGACATGAGTTGAAGGGACGTTTAACCTCAATAAAACAAACAGACATTTCACTGTGAGAATTACTAAGAACAAACTAGAAATCCATTTACTTAGGCGCACATTTTCTAATGACATACTAAGTTTTAAACTTTGCACTTCGTAAACAAGAACTGAAATATAATTCTTATTTTTTGTTTATTTGTTTGTATTTAGGGCTTATTGTCCGATCAGCAGCTAAGGTCATTTACGGACGTGCCAGTTTTACTGGTGGAGGAAACCGGAGTACCCGGAGTAAACCACCGACCTACGGCAAGTCACTGGCAACTTTTTCACACTAGCGCGCCCCGGGCGGGGATCGAACTTGGAGGTGAAAGGCTTATGATTACAAGTCGGGGGCTTTAACCACTAGGCCACCGCGGCCCCATATATATAATTCTTAACATCACCTTTGAACATTAAGGTATGATTATAAGTAGAAAGGTTTGACCTCTTCATGTTATACCATCTCTAGGGTGTGACAACATTGTCCCCCTAGGATACCACTACATATAGTTACATGTATGACGTCACCAATGGTGTACTCGAGAAGGGATGTGACAAACATAAGTCATTGTACATGTATTTATGATGATGAGCTGTAAAGCTTAAAGTGATAAATGCGTAGATTTGAATTGTTATTCTTATTCAGCGATGTGTTTAGATAATGTGTGTATTTCTCTTATATTGACACATGGATACATAAAAATACTAGGTGCATGTACAAAAATGTATTTATACGAACTGAGATTCGTAAACAGGAAGGACGTCATAACAACTCTTTATGATCGGTACTGAATTGGGTTTTCTCTAGGAACTCTTGTTGTAGTTATTTGAGAAGTTTTCAGAAGAATCGGCACTTTGCCTCTTTAGTTAAATCAAAATATAATTCAAGATATGTATTTAATAGATTCTATAATTATCTCTAAGAGAAACTCGGCAAACCTTAATTCTTTATACTTAATTCAACTACATGTAATTCGAGTTAGGGAAAACTCGGTTTACCATTAACTCACGTCGAAATTTTCATACATATCGCCTCGGAGACGAATGATTTGCGTATGTATCATTTGTCATTGTTCGCGACTTAAACCTTTGGAAAGTCGAGTTATACAAGTGCTATGTGTCATTACTGTGAAAAACCACCCTTAAATTAAATTTCTTTTTTATATAATAAGCTTGGGGGATGCGAATGGGGGTACATGTATAATGTTTTTTATCCTCAACTTTTCAATTACAATCACAAGATTAAAAATTGTTATCCCCTGTATATTTTTGTCTTTTTAATTTCTGAGTATCAAGCCCCTTTAAAAACTATATAGATAGGTGGTGCTTCACACCTTTTAAATATCCAAGATCGATAACTCTGCCAATTACTGCATTGACTGGTTACCTCCCCTGATATGCTGAGCAATATGTATCACTGCACTCGTGTCGATTACATTAAATCATCCCGTGTGCAGTACAATATTAACAGATCCCCCACAGGGGACGTATAGTTATTGGTGATGTTGGATGTTTATGACACCAGGTTCATCACATTCGCGTTAACATAATTAACTTAATAGCAATTTTCATTTCCCGCCAACAAGTAGGTTTTACCTCCTAACTCAGACAAATTGGTTAACGATGATGAAGGCAATATTTCTAATTAGGAATGATTTTTGTCCATTTGATTTTAACTATCAACCATTCGGACTCTCTCGAGACTTAACGGCAGTGATTACAAATATTTTGCTGATATGAAGAGTTGCAATAAAGTTGAGTGCGTTAATCGTGGTAATGCAGTATAAATACTGACATTTCAATTTATCCATATTTTAACAAATTTGGCTACGTTATCAACATACACCATCAAATCAAATCATTGTATTCCCTCTCGAAGTAACGGACTCATGTCTGTCTGGTCTCAACACGTCAACAATTCTGTCACGAGACAAAGGTCCCGTCATCATCTTTCTCAAGGACATACATGCACTTAGTACCTCCCATTTGTAGACTGGTTATCGCCCTTTGCTCTCTGCTCTGCCCTGGCGGAGATGTGAACAAAGGCAGATAATTAGTCAAACAGGATCAACTCCTATATATAGACTGGTCACCGCCCTTTGCTCTGCCCTGGTTGAGAGAACTCATACATGTGGAAAATACCGAGCTTATCTTAAACTTAAAACGTAGATAATTTATTGGATGCAATTTTTTTTCTCATTTGTAAACAATATTTATTTCTCTAATCCATATGTTAGAATAAAAATCGACCCTTCTGTGAAGCAAATGCATAACTTTCAGTGTAGAAATAAGCATGAATAAGAATAGTTCTGTTTTCTTGACGGCAGCTAACAAAATAAATATTGCAGCTTTTACAGTAATTTCATGATCACATGGACGATATACATTGTAGGTACGACTACACCAAATGGGGGCAGCAATTTTTTGCCACCCAAGATTGCGCCCGGGGAACAGTCGTGCCACGTTTTCATTGGTAGTTACTTTCGATTGATGTTTTCGGTGTGCACTGGTGAATTATGGATACATAAAATAAAACATCGTTTTTAGCGGTGTCCAGTGTGATTCAAAACTCCTGAGAACTATTTGGTAACAAATTGGTCAGGTCTCAGAAGACCGACTTCCGTGTACAACTTAAAAACGGGTATTTTACGGGCGGAAAAGCAATGGAACGGCATATATATTTTTGTGTATTTGAAGTTTCCTAGGGGCAATCTTTCATTAACTGAAACAAACAGGACTTCCTATTGTGAAGTTTTTAAATGAGAACATCACAAAAATCACAATTTTACCATAATTATATAGTGCATGAATTGGTTTAGTCATCCTATAGCTGTACATGTAGCGACCGACACGCACTGCGGTTCCTTCCATGCTACAACTGGAATGATATCAATAGCATAACGCAAGCTTTAAACATAGAAAAATGGAAGAAGCTTTTCAATGTATCGATTATCATACAAAGAAAACAGCAATTTACATAAATTACATATCGGACTTATTATCTAAACAGTTTTAACTGCACGCGATGATTAAACATTGTAGAAATCACGCCATCAGCTGCGCGTGCATATTCTCTTTGGTTTTACTGGCGCTGTGGCTCAGAGATAGATCGTTCGTGTTGGGAATCTGGTGTTAGAATCGCAGGCCGTGGTTTTAATTTCGACCGCGTCAAAACGTAAGACGTTAAAATAAGGCAATCTTCTCGCTCCCTGCGAAGCGCTCAGCTTTACTTGGTAGGAGGAGGACTGGTTGGCTCGGTGTCAGGATAATGTGACCGAGTGAAGTATCATGTCAATGTGTCTGCGGCGTAATATTTCAGTGAGACAGCACTGTAAATTCTCGCCAGCAGTGTGCACTGTTACAAGCAGACACCGACTCTATATGACCTATACCAGCGTTAACCACCCCCACCCCCTACGGCTATTCGTTATCACTCATCCCGAGATCGATTGTTTTGGTAGTATTATCATAACTTAACATAACAAATTTAACCAGACAATAAAACAAAACAAAACAAAAGAATTGACCAATCACGAATGTCCCGGGTTTTAATAAATTGAGTTTCCCTAATTGTTTGAAAATGAGATGAAAAGCACGTTAACAGAGCCTGAAGTAATTTGACCTCCGCATGTCGTTGGTTAACCTCTCACGTATGTAGGACATATGAACAATCTAGGCACTGTAACAGTCAATGTAAAGGGTTTATAAAACTAGGAATTGAAATAATTGAGTTCTAAGACGCCTAGATCACATGTCTTATTATTAAAACTACCAAATACATTCGTACTCGAGATACGAAAGACGACCTGCAGTATAGTTAAAGTCTGTAGATAAAATTTCAGGCGAAAGTTGTATGAACGTAGAATGTATGGAAAACTAGATGAACTCATACTAGCATTATAAAGGAGCGTATAAAACAGACCCTCCAATCTACTTCAAATATTTAATTATTTTACGGGTACAAATTTTCTTTTATATGCAGCTACTTATAATCAAAATAAATCAACACATTTCAGCTATTTATAAATACAGCCCTTTCTCCGATAAGCTGTTAATTTGTTTCAGACAGTTTTCTGTAACTCAGCACCTTCTTTGTAACGAATAAACATGTACATGTAATGTACATGTCAAATCTCATTCTCAATCGCTATAAGCAAGTACGAGTTATCGCCCATTGTTTATATCTGTGTGGTTGACAGACGAGAAGATCGCTATTGCTATATATATATATCTATATATATAGTCCATTCACCGGGGTTCTACAGGGAACGATATCCATAAGCAGTTTTCCGCTCGATTTAAAGTTAACAGGGGCAGGAACTTACGTCACACTCCGAGATTAGTGAAAACTAAAATGTCGGAGAAAGTTCCTGCGTCAAGTTTCAGGTGTTTACGATAATATGCACGTTGCTTCAATTACCTGATAAAGCGTAGAGACTTTTGTAGATCCTTTAATGTCACTCGAGTAAAAATTCTATCATTAATATATATTTAATATTCCTAAACAAACCAGAATCACGAATCATATAACATATTGTATCATTGTATCAGTAATAACTAATAACACACATAGAACTTGATGGGTATGAACTTGACAATATATTGTTGTTAAAACGAAAATTAAAAAATGCAAAAAACTTATATAATAAAACATAACAGTTTATATTATTCTAAGCACAGTTAATTGGTATGTATAACATATTTACAAGGTAACACGTGTTAGTCAAACGAATTGATTTTGTAAAAAGAAAGCTTATAATCAACTTGTTTCAAATAAAAGACACTGGTATGAAGTGCATACATATTAAGTCACTTTCAAACCATATTTTAAAAGAATTTAAACTTAAATAACTTCTTTAAAAAGACAACGACACATATACA
Organism: Pododesmus macrochisma; assembly: GCA_032359645.1. Taxonomy (NCBI): domain Eukaryota; kingdom Metazoa; phylum Mollusca; class Bivalvia; order Pectinida; family Anomiidae; genus Pododesmus; species Pododesmus macrochisma. The sequence continues at coordinate 829 of JAUMGZ010210474.1, read as the reverse complement.
TGTTTATAATGTCCGTACAATCGGGAATTTGACAGAAATCAGTGTGCCACTCAAATACATTTGGGAGATGCCGTTTCTCCCGTATAGGCGTCAATAACTTGATCTTCTTCTTATCAGATGAAACACAAAAGCGTCGTGCCTTTAACTCAAATCAGTTCTTTTTAATTCCCGAGCACGGGTTCTCCATGTGACAGTAGGTACTCGGGCATTACTTTAGTTAAACAACGGTAAATCTGATTACGTCGTCACTATTATCGATCTATCTAGCGGCCACCGATAGCCCCGGAAGTAAATAAGTTATCGGTAAGAATTCTTCGATAGGGGAGGTAACATAGTTACGGGAAAGGGCTATATATCCAGTAAGCATATGGTTCTTGATTAATGTTTTCTCTTATCATTGTAAAGTGTAATACACAAGAGGTATCTTCACTACTTTTTGGTTTCTAGCTTTGATTTATCCTGTTTCTGATAGCTTTATTTACCCCTCAAAGTACTTTAAAGACGCTTTGTTCTCGGCTTGACTTGTGTCATGAGCGAGGTCACCGAGATGCTCTCATTTATTAGAAATTAACTATAAATGTCCATGTCTGTTTGCAAGTGTATTTTGATTGTGATTTGTTTGTTTGTCGATATCATTTGTTTTGTGAAAGCTCCTTTCGTGAGTTGTCGGGGAACTTTGTTTGTTCCGCTACTTAGCGGAAATGGTGAAAACGAAAGCGGATGAAGTATTCTGCGAAATCTCACTTCGTCTCTGTATAGGGGTCATACCACAAATGGATATGTCATGAAAAGGTTGTATAAGAAAGTAGTGCAGGAATTTCCTATGTGC
>JAUMGZ010210463.1:0-11991 GCA_032359645.1 Pododesmus macrochisma | reverse complement strand
AGCAAACTACCCGTACCATAAAATATAAAATTACTATAAGCTCTTTAGGAAACTTGATTTTTGCAATATCTTACGTTTGTTGATTATCGATGAATACATATGTAGATTCTATGTATAAGTGTCAATTTTTAACTTCATTTGTAATTTTTAGTTATATTTGCAAGTACGACTTCTTTTGTATATTGTATATTACACATGTATTCGACAAAGCTTGTATTTAACTGACAATATGGCGTTATATATAATAATTTCAAGTAAAGTTAAACATTATAATATATAACCAATATTTTGCTTAGCATTATCACACCCAATATGTATAATACTATTTTGTTTAATAATAATAGATTACGTTTCTTCTGCATCCATGATATCTTCATCCTGATCCTTTTCAAAACACTGCTGGTCCGCATTATCTCTGCAAGAGAAATACAGATTCATATAAACCAACCAGACACTTATTTCAATGGAGTAACCTAATGACCAAACTCAATTCAATAGATGGATTATACTATAACATACCTCATATCATTGTTTCACTGCACTAATAATATGTTATATTATGTACATGCACCTTATATATCATAAAAATACATGAAGTACGTTTTCCTTTTGTTTGCATATGCCCATGGACTAACGGCTTTAGAATATCGTCTTGGATTTTCGTATTTACTTCTTTAACTCAATTCGATAGATTCATAATACAAAACATACCCCATCTCGTTGATTCAGTGTACTTATGATATGTTATATTATGTACATGTACCTAATATGTAATACAGATATATGTAAATAACGCTACATTACTAAGATCATCAGGCTACAACGATCATGCTGCTTTCATAACAATTTAATTTGGCATAAGGGGCGTTCATATATGTTTTGTCTAAATAGTATTTTCATGGTCTCTGCGTGTGACAATTAATAAAATGTTAAGTTATTAATAGTAAGTTATAGACATAACGTTGGATGAATCTTACACTTCTTTTGATTCTTCGTCAATGTCATCCTCTTCAAAGGAGTCTAGGTCATAATCACTCTCACCATAATAAGAACTGCAAGCATAATATATTGATATATGTACAATATATATATTGTTTTTCTCCTTTACTCTCACGCGGACCTTTGGAAGGTTGAGGCCTCATTAACCATTTTAACTACACATCCTCATTTCGTGCTGGGTGATCGTCCTAAGTCGGTCAGCACAGATTACTTATATTGGGAATTGTTGTGATGTCAATTTAATTCCTTACATTATGATGCTTAATAGTTTAATGCAGCTATTGTTTGATTATCAATCTCTCTCGTTCTTTTGATTTCCCTCGTCCCGTTTTTTCGTCCATGACCCACTCTTTTTTAGACAAGTTTCATGTTTGCTATGAACAGGATTAACATTTACAATATTTACACAGAAATGTGTTGATGGAATACACATGCGTAGCAGGAAACTCCTTTGTGGACACTTCATTTCGCTTTTTTATTTTAATAAGACGTTTTTGACGTTTCCATGTGTGTGTGTGTGTGTGTGTGTGTGTGTGTGTGTGTGTGTCACAATATAGCAGAAGTGATACCTTATTTTTACATTTTTGCTAACTTCTCAAAAACCGTTATACCTATACAAAAATACATATTAAAGGATGAGACTTGGGTTAAGTTTTACGTTCAATATCAAGTTCAATACGTAAATTCAACTTCTTTCAAATATAGTATTATTTTAATAATAAACATGATTGCTAATTACGTTTAACATAAATTCATTATAAACCAACCTCTCATAATGGACCTCTTCGCCATCTAAATCCTTAAGAAATTCGTCGTTTGTTTGTGCATATTTCGGATCATGTCTGACACATATAACAATGTACACAACAATTTATTAGTAAATGTGATAGTTGCAATCCAAACGAGATAAACAATAACACAATAATAAATGAAACAATAATAAAAAATACCTTATCATTAATCACTCATAATAATTGCATAACTTGCAAATCAATGACAAACACACTTATTGTTTAACTGAAGAAAACATGATTTTAAGTACTTTCATAATGGATAGTGGAAAATAATGACAGCAAAGCAGTCCCAAACATATTAATATATTACAATGGTTTACCCGTCTCTCCATGGCTCTTTGTGTCCGGGAACAGAAATCCTCTCAGTGTATAGCCTATGTTTTAGAAATTGTAAAACAATATCAATGTCTCACATATACATATTATTCTGCTGTAAACATACTTAAGTACAATCCCAAATATGCAACACCTAAGAAGAGGCACACGTGTTTTTGACGGAAATTTGATGTGTCTTGAGATTCACAAAACAAATGTTTGTACCACAATACCAACTTGTAATCTCAGATCAACAATATTTGACCGACGCCAATAGACACTCAGGAGAAAGTTTATCAACGATTGGTCTCGCATATGTGCTGTGGTGTGTTCGTAGCAATGTGTTCTGCCTGTTCTTTGATGTTTATTAGTGTAACCCTATATAGTCGGTCCCTCCCAATCAGTTCAGGCGTCATTCATGTATACTTGAACTTCATTAGGAAGTATTTTATTATCATACTTAAAATGTTTTTTGTCATTAACACTATTTATAGATTTACCCAAATTGCGATTTTGTCTTGACATCACACTCGAGCTCGTCTGAATCATACGCTTCAAATGTTCCACTGTACTCAGTGTTTGCTCTATGCATGATTATATAGAGATATAATAAATCTAAAAAAAAGTAACCACACCATTAAATTTGTTGGTAAATTAAAACAAAAAGAAATATGATCAACATAAAATAACATTGACAAAGACACCAAAGCCTTATCAAAACGTCAGAACTGAGTTTACTTGTAATTTGCGACATGCATTTCAAAATGACAACAAACCAACCAAACCAGTTAGAGGAGTTTCTCATGACCCAAAGAATAGCTACAAATCCACCGTCATCAACGGACTCGACGGGGGATAAATTGAGAATAGACAAGACTTCGATGAAACAAATTTAGGAAGCCAAAAGTTAAGAGGTTAGAAATGTCGATGTTAATAAACGACGAAACCACGCCTCATTAAAAATATAATACTTAAAGTCAACGCGCAGTAAAATACATATTTGCATACGTTTTCCCTCGAAAAAACCAGTCCTTTAGATTATTGACATACAGTGTTTCGTTTTTCTCTACTCAACATAACAAACTAGACGGAGACTAACACAGCCAGAACACAAACATGGAAAAAAGAAACACAAGTAAAATAGAAATTACTTACCAGAATGTTAATTTAAGCAGAGTGACTGAGAAACAACAACATCAAAGGCATATCAGTTACAAATATATCCATACATTCCTAGGACTACAAAACATCTAGTTCTCGATACCACTTACAATTGCAGGTGTTCGTTTACTTAACACGACAATGATATTTACAATATCGACCATATATCACCATCATATACTTAAAAAAGGAATTAAAACTTCTAAGCCATTCAGCACTATCAAATGAATAGACCGGCACTAACCTCAAGAGTGAATAGTTATGAAATAAAACGCAATACTGTTATCAGTGAAAACGTAAAAAGGAAGTAAAGGTTTGGAGCAGAAACCAAACAAGTTAATATTTTCTTTGGCGTAATTTAAATTATATCGTATCACGAGTAGAAGCGGTGCACATGGTTGCAATAATGTAATAATACAAAAATGCAGTCTGAAACATGCCTCTGATAAATATGATATTTAAAGAGGAAAGAGCCAATACTCTGTGTGAAACATTCCGTCCCGAACCCCAGATCCTGCTCGAAGTTGCTGTCATTAATGGACGGATAAATGTCATAAATCATAGCACAGTAAATACAAACACCCAGAACATTATTCAATAATCATAAATCATGCTTATTAGAAATACGTTATTATGAAAGTGTTTCATACAGGTAAAATAGTAACGAAATACCAAAGAAGGCAATCAGTAACTGACAAACTGAACAATTGGCATGTAACATTTTGTTTACTTGATGATTTGTCTGTCTTTTCGTCATCTTCAGTGTTGTAACCCAAGAGATAAGGTATGCATCAACAATTGGTACTGTTCATTGTGTTCGTTATAAACAATACAATACACAATGCACACGAAGTGAATAATGGCTTTGCTAAAATACATTGTTGGTTGTATAGCCTTGTTTCAATCCGTGCTTAAAAAGGGGAAAACATTTAAAGAACTTTTCAAATAAATGCATCAAATTTAATTTTTTAAAGCAAATTCTGCTCACCTTTTGGGCTCCTGACCTTGTTTACCGAGTTTGTGTCTAATTTAAATTAAATATGTTGGAAGCATTCGTTAATGAATGTTGTTCGTAGCCACATAGTTCACGTATAATACCTATATATTTAACATGTTAGAATGTCATTGTTTATACGTAAGTGTTGCATTGTGTCATATGAAAAGGTAGATCATTACTTAGTTTCATATCATATTACAGTGCATCATAATTATTATATGTACGCATGTGTTTTGTTTATAAAACTATCTGTATCCTATTTTCACGACTTCGTGTACCTTGTCAGTTTGTTTGTTTGTTTGTTTGTTTGTTTCTTTTATTTGGGTTTAGCTTCCCGTTAACTCATATATAGGTCATATCGAGACGGTATCTGCTTGCGACAGCGCGGACTTATGGCGACTTTATAGTGCTGTCTCACTGAAACATCACACCGCCGACACATTGGAATGATACTTCACTCGGTTACATTATACTGACACCGAGCCGACCAGCCATTCTCCTACCCATGAATGCTGTGTGTTAAGCAGGGAGCGAGCAGAGTGCCCAATGTTTACGTCTTGGGTTATGGCGCCACCAGGATTCGAACCTGCGACCGCGGATGCTCTTTACCAGTGTACCGAAACGAGGCGAACACGCTAACCACTCGGCCACCGCGCCGGTGTGTACCTTGTCAGTTGATCTGTGTTGTTTAAACATCGTGTTGAACAGGGAAAGTAAAGTACCCAAACAATGCATTCATTATGATTATGTAAGATCGAAAAGTGATATTTAGTTTGAATATATCTAGTTTAAAGAGCGTGTATGGCTTTGAGACGTATACGATTAGTATTGATCAACCTGACAGTTAAATGCGATGGATTAAATACAATATAATAGTTATAAGACTTTGATGTGCGTATTGAAATAAATTAGCGATTTTTAAAGTGCCACCTGTCAAACTTTGTGTAATATTTCTTTCTCTATCGAAATAATCTTATCGATTTACGATCGTATTTCTTTCTTTGTAGTCTATTATTTATCACACGCAAATGATTCACATAGAAATATAAAAGTGAAGTGCATATTAATTAAAATTTAACTTAACAACTGATTAATAATAGCGAAGAAAGCAACATGAATGTTCTTAACATATTTACAACTAAATACAAGTGGAATATTTGAACGATATGCATAAAAAAAGAATATTAATCGCAAACATAACATACATGTATAAGATTAGCTGCCCTGTTTTCTGTCCCTTTATATACAAGTAAGTAAATCGAAAAACCAAGACGATATTCTAGGCCGTAAGTCCATGGCCATTGGCAAACAATAAGAAAACATTGGACGCACACATAAAAATGAACCAAATATAGATTTATTAACTTTCATCATAAAATTTAATGTATATTCATAAAAGTTAATGTATTTGTTTGTTTGATAAGAAACAAATATTTTCCATGTGTAGGGTAATTTTAGTTTTTACAAATGATAATTAAACTCAATGTGCTTGTGATGAACAGAATGAATTTCTACCAGGAAAAGTGTATATACATGCTCAGAATTGTCTGATGACTACTTACAGAATAAAAAGTAAGTACGAGAAACCAAGAAGATATTCTAAGCCGTAAGTCCATGGACATGGGCAGACAAAATGAAAACGTGGGACGCACAAAGGATAAATAACCAAATATACATTTATTAAACACAATAAGTTATGAAATGCTGTACAAATTATTTTTTTCTTGACTAATTGTGTAGTAAATGATAGCTATATAACGCCGTATTTCACAAAGCAATTTAACTCGCCGCAAGAGACCCAGTGTCAGTGTTCTTAGGTGTTAAATGGACTTAAACTAATAATAGCTACAACTCACAACAGGGAAAAAAACTAAAAAATCATAACCTGGTTGTATAAATATGATTTAATTTTTTTCATAATTACCATTGTGAATTGTACATCCCCCTTCATTGGTTGTGTAGCTTTGATTTACCACAGTATTGTTTTTTCTATATTATTTTTTTCTAAAATGTCCATAATTGACGGCTACTTCGGAGCTAGACCTGGAATTCGGGACGATGGTCTCGTATTGAGTTATTGCCTTGTCCTCTTATAAATATAATATCTATTGGATACATGTTTTATTTAACATTTTGTAATATTAATTAACAAGCGTAATATTATATAAATGATTTTATACAATGATTTTATAAATGTCAATCAATTTGCTTATATTCTGGTGCATGTAATTGTTTGATGCATTTATTGTTTGTCTGTCAATGTCTCTCGTTCTGTAGATTCCACTTAAACCGTTTTTTTATAATCGCGCTCGTTTACAAGCGCTGCATGTGTAAAACAAAGATGCAATCTGAAACATGCCTCAAATAAATATATGATATTTATAAGAGGAAAGAGTCAATACTTTGTGTAAGACACATCCTGCCCCGAACCCAGATCTTGATTCAAAGCAGCCGTCATTAATGGGTGCTTTAGCGAACATGAATGTAGAATAGACACGTCTTCGGTAAATCAAAATAAGTTACAGAGTCAAAAGGAAAAGGGGAAATCACGATGGTCAGGATGTAAAAAAAACCATATCCAAACAATAAGACATACGTGTACGTGTCTTCCCAACATTCATAATGTGCGCATAAAACAAAATATAGTAAGTTTCCTATGAAAAACAACCACACACTGAAAATGTCCCTCCTATTTTTAAAAATATTATTCGTTAATATCTTTCCGTGTGTCTGATTGAAAAAATGCATTTCACATATATATTGAACTGCGTTATCGTGAATCTGACATTATTACACCAGTTGATGGATTACAAATTCGATTTCAATCAACAATTAGACTTTATTTAAAAGACATAAGTCATTGGACATTGATAGATAAAAGGAAAACGAATGAGCGAACCCACTAAATTAAAAAACAAATTATCAAACAAACAAAAAAGAAATACAGAGAAATTCAATTAAAAACCAGACCGAAAACCAGATGTCCGCAAATGAAGTGGTTGTTGTTGTACGCAATGTGAACGCAATGTGACGTTCCGTTGACAATTCGGCATTTGCAACAATTTACAGACTGAGCTAAGACTAACTTCAATGTAACAAAATGTCACTGATTCAATGACGAAAGTCCAAAGGCCATTCTTGTTAATTGAGCAAACAAACATGTACACAGTTATAAACATGTCTAGATAGCATGTATTTATAACGTTTTACTACTTAGTTATTGGTTACATAAGGACGTGGTTTATATTTGACCCGACTTCTTAACTATTGATCGTGTAGTGAAGAATAACGAGTATAAATAACACACAGTCAGTAGTACCTCGCCACGTCACTCAAGCTAGAGGCTAATGTCAGATGTACGCCCACTTTGTTTGTTAAATACAATATTGTGTTTAGTTACGACATGCTATACGAGTTATCTTTTCGAGTTTTTATTCACTAGTATCTATAACATGAATAATGCCTTTCTACATCTACAGGTTTTTGAAGGAAGAAGGATAGCAAATGCGTGTTTGATACGAACATAACATTCCATACTTAATATAGATACGATATTCTTATCCACGCGTACGGTAAATTAAACTTACTATACAAAAACAACAATAAAATAATTTATTATACAAGTATCTTGTATAAGGATATCGTAAGATCAATATACATGTAGGTTGTTACATTATTAACATTTTGTTGTATATAAGTTTGTTTGTAAACCATTAATATCTTCAAATTAATTATCAGCTATGACTACAGTTGATATGACTGACTTTAATTATGTCTTACTTAAATATATCACGTCACAAATACATCGAACTAATACCCCATGCCACTAGTTTATAATAGCAATACTCTTCAATAGCCTCTTCGTTTTGGCATTTACTACTTTACTAGTGTTATATTGTAAATCAACTCAGTATAAATACTACATACATATAAACATGTAATTTGATCAGAATAATTTCGATCTAACGTTATATAGTGTATCATATATATGATCAATGTTGACATTTATGCTATACGCAGTGCATGGTTATGATCAATAAAGTCATTAACTTAAGAAGATGATTTTAGTTTGCTTTTGAAGTAAACATCCACAGGACATTCGTATTAAAATATAATGTCGTGGTGTCAATGCGCAATTTGAAATAGAACAATTAACTATTTAACTCTTCTCTGTGTAATAAATTGTAAAATTATTATATCAGTACATCTTTCGAAGCATTATCAAAATCAACACAACAGTACGAATGGAATCAATTATCATGTATACAAAATTGCAGACTGAAATATGCCATCAATAAATATAATATTTATAAGAGGAAATTAACAATACTGCGAGACACCCTCATCTCGAACTCTAGGTATCAACCGTCATCAATGGACGCTCAAGAGGAAATTAAATCATGATTTTGTAATGGACACCAAGACCTCGATACATCAAAGATATGATGCCAACATGGAGAAGGAGTACAGACATGACGATGGCAATGAAGGAAAAAAGCAAAGCCGTACAATACAATAAAATTGTCTTGTTAAAAATGTTAGATGTGCATTACTTATATATCATTGAACAGTGTTGTAGTTACTGCCATATACTAGATGTTTTCACATACACTCCCATGTTGTACATTTCATATCGGAGAGATGTTTCATTGATACATGGAATACATTTTTAAGCAAGGGTACACCTTTGGTGTAGCCTTCATGCTTATTGTAGTTACTCTCTCAACATATTTGTATCGCAAAACCTGTTGACACCTTTGGCTTGCAAAGTCCACAGAAACTAGTACCATGAAAGTTTGTACATTTAGTGATTATTTTGTTTCATGTTGTTTCGTTTTGCTTCATTACCGTTTGTCTTTAATGTTGATAACTACCTTATTCATTGCATTTTAATATGTGGCGTATGAATAAAACCAACGGTAAGTAGGTCTGTCACTAATGCTAACAACTATAGATAGCAGTGATTGACTTACAAACGCTTAATTAACGAAATAAATCGTCGTCTAAATAATTATTATTTGTTTTGGTGTTCATAGAAATCATGATTATTGTCATTTATTTGTATGATAAGTAAAAAGTCATACGAGCATTTCGATTCGAGATTAGGGGGAAAATCGATATAGTGCATGCTGAGCCATGTGATGCTCAACTGTTGTGTTGTCCAATAAGATAATAGATCTATATATTAATCACTCATGAATACACGGATTTGAACAAAGTTTACACATAGTAAGTTGTTCAATTGAGCTCAATATAAAAGAAAATCGCAAAAAGGCAAGTTATATACGTATATGCTACTGTATCGTAAACTAGTGTTCTATAACTATGTTGTAAGCACGTGACTGCAGGCTTCTGATTATAAATAAATGTCCTTTGTGACGTGCCATCTATCCGTCTTCTAATGGCCACAATGGTACGCTGACGACGTTAAACTACCCATTACGACTCGTCTTCTAATACTGAAATAGTTTATGTTTGTTTTGACACGCGTACATCTCCAAACCTAAGCTGTCAATCACGAAACCGAAGCGTATATATGTATGAAATTTGCTGAAGTTTAAACTGTCTAAGAAGTTATACTACGTGCACACTGAGACTACGTTTCTGGTGCACAGTATCGACCTGATCGGGTTTTATTTACTGTTTTATTCAAATCAACGGATTTATGAGTGAGTGAAGTTTTTTTTACGAAATTATTCAATGCCTTTTTTGGACTTACAGCAAGCACGGATTATCTTTAGGCTTACGTGGACCAGCTGATGTTCGCCAGACATGAAAAAGTTTAAGAATTGACTTGATTACTTGCTGCAGCCGTACAATTTACCGTAATAATACTGACTAACAATTGTATTTTGAGCGATATCGATGGAAGCGTTTTAGTAAAATGTGTGTTTATTTTTGTTTATTTTAAGTCATAAAAACCTTGATTTCTGGCGATTTATTGATCAGGTTTTTATCAACATGGATGACGTTCTTGTACACATTAAAACTTCAAAAGTAAAAGTACGTTACAATTAGGACCCAAGATTGTTCGAGGTGTCACTCTTGGGTCAAAATCAGGTAACACATTTTAGGTTCAGGGTCAATACAATAGTAAGTTTGCCCCTTACATTTTCCATTTCTCGAATAAGCAGCACCGATTTCCCTAGTCTTTCCAAGGGGAGGGGGATTCAAATTTGTTTGGAGGTTTTGGCTCAGATTCCAGGAACGTGCACGGTAGTTCAATGTCCGAGATTTGGATCCTGTTCCTGTAGGTGTGAGTTTGACTTCTGGTTGCATCAAACTTTTCACGTTAAAATAAGTTAATTTAGCTAATTGCTCAGCATGTCTGCGTAACAAAAGGACTTGTTAGCTAATGTAATAGTATTTCTGTCTACTAAAGCACTGGAACACCTCGTCCAAAATACTGTCAAACACACAAGAGATGGGCTATTGTAGAACTTATATACACATTGAAATTAGATCCTTCTATCGCATCAAACATTACACATTAATGTCATTTGTTCTTTTATTACACTGAATCATAACAAACACCACACAATTTAAACCGTTGAACAAAACCTGGCTTAGCACAGGACTTCTGAGTCCTTTATTACTAATTATTCTTTCATTAGTTACCTGATGACATTTATGTTCTTTTCTGAACCTTTGATTTCAATGAAAGAGTTTAATACTCTGACTGTACAATAGACATGGGATAGATGATAAAAACGCTGATCTTCTAAAATGGCGTGCGGCACATGAAATATGCACTGTAAAACCTACTCTTTTGTATAAAACGTTGACCTGAAGATAACAAACATAACCCAGTTTTTAACCTAGTGTATGTTTATTATTTGATTGTTCTATCTTTCGCCGCCCGTGCATGAATAGTTCCATGTCGCGCTTGTAAGTACATTAAAAGATGAAATAAGGTCAACCATGATTAATTATCAATGTTGGCTTAAAACAAATAAACAAAATGGCAACAAAGGGATTTACGAACGGACTATATAGTCAGTCAGTATGAACTACGGGAAACAGATAATAAAAGAAATACCGGCATACTTAACGCAGGGAAAGGTTCTATCCATTCCACTACTACATACGAGCCCAGATGTAAATATAAAATACAAAGAGATATAGGATCAACAAAATAAAGGACTTCTTTTTGATAAACAAACAAATGCCAAATAAAAAGCCATCACCAGAATACACTTAGATTAATTAAAGGTGGTATACGTTGTTGAGCCACACAATTTTGGGTCATTGGCAAGATCTTAAGACTTTGTTTTATATAGATTGATGTCATTGTCAATTGTTTGTTTTATTAGCGACCCGTGAGCCGATTCGGACTACTAGGTTGTCTTTTATAGTACATTAGACCTTTGTTCTTAGATGAAACTTTTGTTTTTGTCAATAAACTTTGTTATGTTGATCCTATTTTGTTTTCGTCTTAACTGCATAAATGACACATATTACATATTATCTTTAAAATTACTACTGAATGACAGTTGCAAGGTCTATGTCACATATGCAATAAATATAAAATATTTGAAATTTACCCTCCGTGTCAGTATGTATACATGTACCTAAGTATCAAGGGTAATAGTTTAGATTTTTTTTTAAATTTTGTTTCCTGCCATGATACAGTGAAGTAAAAAATCGAAAAAACCAAGACGATATTCTAAAGCCGTAAGTCCATGGACATTGGCAAACAATAAGAAAACGTTGGACGCACACAGA
>JAUMGZ010210452.1:0-11991 GCA_032359645.1 Pododesmus macrochisma | reverse complement strand
CCGTGTAAAGGGATTTTTAACCCCCTGGCACGATAAAGATCCCCATGTAAAGTTCGATAAGAGTAGGCGGAAACGCCGTTGCAGGGGCTCAACCTTCTTTCTGAATTACCTCTATTACTTTCAATTCCCGTTCCTATCACCGCTTCTCTTACTGGTCTTTTGTCGCTATATCGGTGAAATATTCTGGGCGTGACGTTAAACCCTAATAAAACAAACAAACCGATGGGCCCCTTGTCTTAATTCCTGGCGGTTTAAGTTGTCTTATGTGTTGCTTGTTCATTAATGTCACTTTTCAAATACTTAACTAAATGTGGAATCTTTGAATCTACCACTTATTAGCCACCGTTTTCAGCTTTATTCTACTAGGCTATGTCTATTTGCCTATTGTAAATATGTATGTTTACTCGATTAGATTTTGTTCGCGGTAAGTTGTTGAGATGATTTACAGCGCCATAAAGTATATTTATTAAATTTTTAAATGTATTTCTATACTTTAGACTTCTAGTCTCATGCGGGGAGTTGGAAGGTTGACGTCTTATTAACCGGTTTAACCACACCGCCTGGTTTTGTGCTGGGTGACCAGTCCGATGGATTACTAGTCTCGAGGATTGTTGTCAATTTAATTCCTTACATGATGGTGCGTCATTGCCTCTCGTTCAATTTATTCCACTCATACTTTTTTTAGTTACATGTTATCGAGCGTACAGTTAAATTAAGGTTCTCTATCTTTGTGCATTTTGGTAACGTTAAAAAAACCAGAAAAACAACTTTGCAAAAAATCTCTACTGTCGGACTTTAAGTCCTATAGTAAAACATAGGAAATAAACCTAGGACACTTTTAATTTGTATTCTGTAATGTATTTTGCAAAAACATGAACGATTATATTATAAAATGTAAATATAATTACCATTTCCTCAACCCAAATATCAAAATTTAAATGTACAATTCATCATGCATAAATACCTGTCAACCGTTTTCTGACACATGACCTCTACTTTTATATTGGACTGTTACCTGTACTTTTGACAGAAAATTCGGACACCGATATTTGATTCCAAATAACCTTTTTACAAATATAACGCAATTGTACAAAATCAGTTCACGAGGACGCTTGAAACTCGTTGAAATTGTACATGTGAAAAGAAGAACGGCATAACAAGGAGGTGGCAAGTTTAATTGATCTTATATGGTGTTCATCCTGTCCGACTTATGCCCTCAAATCCTAATTGTCCTTCCTAAATACATGACGTATACTACAAATTTGTCAGAAAAAAATAGTATGAGTTGAATCACCAAAATGAAAGACACAATCAAACCAACAGTTACCGCATCAAACAATTCAGCACCAGAATAAAAAGAAAAAAAATTGACGCCAAAACTATCCTCAAGACTAGTCATCATTGCGGACCAACTCGGGAAGGTCAGCCAGCACAATATAAGGCGGCGTGTTTAAATTTGCTAGTGATGCCTCAACCTTCCCACTTCCTGTACGAGACAAAAAGTCTTAAGCATAGGCATACATTTAAAGATATAATAAATACACTTCATGGAGCAGTCAATAATCTCAACTACCAACCGTTTCGATGACCTAGAGAGCTACATGGTAGGGTTGAAGGGTAGAAGCCAGACAAAGGTCTGTACGTCCTTCGGAGAGGACGCTAAGCTGGCACTCCCGTGTACAAGGATTTTTAACCCCCCGGCACGATAAAGATCCCCATGCAAAGTTCGATTGAAGAGTAGGCGGAAACGCCGTTGCATGGGCTAATCCTTCTTTCTATATTTTCTATTACTTTCGTTTCCCGTTCCAGTCGCCGCTTCTCTTCCTGTCCTATCTTTTGGTTTTTCTCCTTCGGTCTTTTGTCACAATATCGGTGAAAGATTCTGGACGTGACGTTTAGTCCTAATTACCTATCATAAAAGGTTACAGATTGACTTTAAATCACGGTTCTATGCGTTTTGGTTTTTCGTAGTTACTACTTTACATGTTAACAATAAATGCTAACATTAGATTAGAGTAACGAACAAGAAGAAATATGATCCACAGAACAAAAGTTATTGACAAACAAAACAATAGCGTCATCAAAAAGTCAGCACATGAATGAACAAGCAAATGAGACGAACATTTAAAAATGACTTCAAATAATTGGTAAAGGCGATCAATTAGTATTGATTAAAATTTTAAAAGACAGATCTTTGTGCAATGTACAAAAAACAAAACCTACAATTACAAACCATATCCATTTTACATTGTTACTTAAACATGTTAATTAAAATATCGACAGAACGGGGTTTGACATCTGAAATACAAGATTTGTTCTATAGTATTAAATCGAATAATAAAAATCAAATTTCGCCGTACTCGCCAACATCATTGTGTTGAAAATGTTTAGTTGGAAGAGAGCGTCAAACCACGTGATAATGTTTATTTCACGCCGTTTCCCTACGGAATACTAAAATTATTCACATCAAACCATTAATTCAACGAGGTATGACCAATGGTCTGTGGGGAGTTGAACATTTATTGCATTTCGTTTTCAAAATTAGATTAAAGTCCCAAATGGTGTAAAAAGTATTCAAATCTCCTCTTTGAAGGAATCAAATTATCTTATTCAGAATTTATTTCTGCTTATTTAAGTCATAACGCCTTATCACTTCGTGGTATTCCGTATCTTTAAAACAAAAAAAACAAAAAAAACATCTTGTTGTAATGGAGGTCTGCATGATCTAAAGTAATTCAGTAAAATACGTGTAGAACTGTTGCATTGATTTGATTATCTTAACACGCACAAGATTGCATAAAGTGATTTAAATGTAAAAAGAATACCTAGAGTCTTTGTTTTGATTTAACGGACACAGTGGAAGAAATAGCTATATACTAAATTACTAATCAAGAAAAGACGCGTGTCGTTATATTAATCAGTAAAAGGTAAAAGGGAACATTAACTTGAATAATATTAACTTTGTAAGAAAATACTTTTGCACATTGCACTTTAATATTGATTTTTCTTCATTTTTACAAAGAAGATAATAATGTAAAGGGAAGCAACTCAAACAACTTGTCTGAACGGGTCGAATGCATTATTGCTGCTTCAACTTTTCAAGCGCGAGCTTGTTATTAGTACCTTAACATCATCTGTTTGGTCCACAAACGTTTGTTTTAACAATAACAGAGTGATGAGAGTATGTCATAGATTGTGAAGACTTTTTCGAGCTTAATAAAAAATCTGTAGAGCTACATGTGTTTTAGTTCTTGTATCTTAATAAATACATGTTAATTATGTTCCCTTTCCTGTGTTCGACACCTCGCGGAAGGGGAATTAATTGTCTCGATGACCTGGAAAGTGTTGCTCGCCGTAACTTTTTCTGGTAGGGTCAGACAGGATAAAAGGTAGAGGTCAGGCTAAGATCAGCACGTCTTTCGGAGGGGGCGCTAAGCTGTCTGTCCCTTTTACAGAGATTTGTTATCCCTAGGCACGATGAATATTCCCATGTAAAGTTTGATAAGAGTAGTAGAAAGTCTTCGTTGCATGTTGCTTTTATTTTCCGTTCCTGTCGCCGCTTCTTTTCCTGTCCTATAATTTTGGTTTTTCTCATAAAAGGTCTTTTGTCAAGATATCGCAGAAATACCCGGGAAGTTATGCTAAGCCCTAATTAAAGAAGTTAAAGACACATTGCTTTAGTCATGTTTTTTCTTCAATTTCTCATTTGTTCAAATACAAACCGGTCAAAACTTCGTTGTGTTTTATGATATCTTCACATCACGTATCATAGTATATAATTAAATTATGGTTATTGGGGATAAAACAAGTTTCTAATTCCCCGCGACCAGGTCTATTTCCAGAGGCGAAACGTTTTAACCATTCTATAATACCGATACATACACCAAGACAATAAAAATTGTTTTAAGCATAGCATATTACAATCTTTGCAATACTCTGATTGACGATACTTTTTTGTCTTCTACTGCAAAGACATCTTCTGCGTCGTAACTGCCAACACTAAAAACTTGCGCGGTTTTGATTGATTAAACGAAGTCGGATATCGCCGAGGGAGATAGTCTTTCCGGGAGACTTAATCCCTGGCCTAGGATGAAATTTAATAACCTATTATTTCCATGATAAAAATATATACAGGTACAATAATCATGGATAATGTCAAATAACTCTACCGATGTGTTGAACATGGCTTGACTTCTATAATTGTTAACATATGTTAATAACCTATATCGTATACGTATGTATCATGGTAAAATGACTTCACTTAGATATTTAGCTAGAGTTATCGCAACTTTTCTCATAAAATTGCTTCTTGTTGGGCTTAACTTCAACGTACGCATACCAACTTGACGTCATTGCCACTTTTCAGCCAATCTTGACCGAAGGTCCAATACCGTCCGTTGTCGTTACCTTTCATATTTTCGACCTCTCACAAATCACTAGATTCGTGTCAACGTAACTTGGTAGGAAGTATCCATGAGTGGAATTTAGATTTGTTCAATTTAAAGGGGCTTGATTTTAAGGGAGTGCCAATAATTGGCCAAAATGGTGACAATTTGACAGTATTTAAAAATAAAATCTTCTGTTATTGCATAGATTGTGCTGAGCTAAATGCTTGCATAGGTAGTACCTTTGGGACATGGAAAAACAATTATATGAAAGGTGGGACCCTTGGGTAAAAAATAATGTGTTTTGGGGTCAAGGTTCAATATGAACTAAAAGCACTTTTCACAAACAATCTAAATGGCCAACATTAAACACCTCAAAATGAACTAGAAATCGAAGAGCTTAATTATGTAGTAATCTTGGGGTCTGGGGAACCAAGTTTGTTCAAGGCGTCACTCTTGAATTAATAATAGATACTTATAAAGGGGAGTGAAACAAGAATAGATACTAATAAAGGGGGGATAACTTCAATACTACAACACATATGCTAACCGTTTACAATTAAACAAATTCTGTATCGATCGGGCCTATTGTAACTGGTAAGAAACACACCTTCTAGATAGGTTATCAGATTTGTTAAAATACTCCGGCTGTTCTTCTAAAGCCTCCACAATGGGACAAAAAGGGGGATATATGAAAAAAAATTAAAACACATGCTAAAAAACGGAATGGGACTAAAAAATTGATACGTTATCACGGACAAAGCTAACTAGTAAATGCAAGGTCTTTCCCTGGGTTCAAATGTGGATTGTGCGTTATGATGCCAAGGTACAACAATATTATTCGTACAGCACATATGAGAATAACCAAAAAATTGTGTCTTCTAGCGCAAGAAATTCGAAAGGCTTTATACTAGAATCATGAAGCGAGCAGATCAAATATCGCGGTCTAAAGAACAAAAGAAAATGAAGATATGAACGATGTCAGAGGTAAAGACCCTCGTATGATGTTGCAATCCAGTAAAATGACGTAGATGCGGCTTGATTACGTCGTGAAAAGTTTGATTTAAAAGTGATAATACAAATGTCTTCGAGGTTGAATCACACACATTTGAAAAAAGACAATACAGGGGGAAAAGAGAAGGTCTGAAAAAGTGTCAAAGGGGAATAACTCTGAATAGTGTTAAAGATTGGATGGGGCGTCAAGACTCCGTAAACTCGTTTCCTTAAACAAAACGTAATCTTGTAGAATCATGTGGGGAAAAGAATACTATGTCGGTGCTAGGTTGATATGGAAATATTCTAATCCCCATATGGCTTTCCTCGGGTTAGAAAGAAGCATTCCTGTTTTGACTAAGCGCACATTTTAAATTTTGGCAATTTTGTATTATTATTCGGAATGGTTTTTGTCCATCTTAACCATCGTGATTTTTGTCACCGTTGCCGCATTGGCTCTGTAACTTTGATTTACTGAAGTCTTGTCTATTCAAAATTAATTCTTCTCTTGCGTCCATTAATGACAGCAGCTTCGAGCAAGATCTGGGGTTCGCGACGGGGTAATTCACACCGAGTTTTGGCTTCTTCCTCTTATAAATATCATATTTATCGGAGGCATGATTCAGGTTGCATTTTTGTATTCCACATTTGCGTTTGAATATTTCGATTCTAATACAGCACAGATGCATGCATTTGAACAGTAACGTCATATCAGAGGGGGAGGGGTTAGAGAACTTGCATTTGTTTGGCAACGTCACAATAGAAACAAGAATGAATCCCATTTATTGATGCTCCAGTTTTGATCAGTGGTCGTCTTAACACAATAATTACCGTTGTCGACTGCATTTATGATTTATTATTATTTTCTAAATTGTGTGATATTATTCAACTCTTGAAACAATATTACTTAAACTTCTAACGCGTTGCTGTTCTTCGATAAAAGGAAAAAGATCCATATTTTCACCAACGCGGTTGAACTTTTTCTATATTACATGGAATATTCACCGCCTGGGGTGTAATTTGACTATTAACATGGTAACAGATAAGGGAGTATCTGAATCTCAAACTTGTAACGCGTGGTATAGCTCCGTTACGGATGTGGGAAATCTAGATCTCGAGTACTCTTTATTTTTTAAAATTTTGTTTGGGGTTTTTTGGTTATAAAATGTATTTTATATTGTGTATGTATCCCTTGTTGTTTAGAGTGTAGGAGCCAATAAGTTGAATATTGATTTGCCGTTATGTCGATTTGAGCGAACACATACTGTGTTTGTTTACCTGTTAATGACAGAGAAGAATTCCTGTTGCTGAAAGAATCAATTTTGTGTTTATTCAAAAATTATAAATAACAGATACAATCTGTTTTGCGTCAATTTGGTATGTCAGAAACACATGTACATTCAATGGTAAGAGTTCAGTGAGGAAAGGTTTAGGATTCGACATATTTTTTATGAACATAAGGTGTATGGAGTTAAGATACTAATGGCAGTTTCTAATAAATATATCTTTAAATCAGTTTGTTTCTCTGCTACAGTATGTGGCCATGGGCTCTTGTTACTTTTCGTACTATACTGCTTTGCTTGTTACTGTTGCTGCTTTTCTTCCAATCCTTTGGTCTTTCATCGAGACATCAGTGAAATATTCTGGTGGTTAGTGTCTTTTTACTATGGAAAAAATTGCAATATACTAATTTTATACGGAAACATCTCGGCGGATGATACGTGTGGCAGGAAGCGCTACATGTAACAACTCCTTCGCGGACACATGGTTTTGGTTTTAAGTTTTTACAAATAAAATTCAAGTTCGTGATGTTTCAAATTTAGTTAATTATTGTGTTTTTTGTTGGGTTTTTGTTTGTATGCGACCCACGTTTACTTTTTATTTGCCATGTCCACGGTCTTATGTCTTTTTAATATCGTCTTGGTTTTCGTATTTACTACTTTGTTAATTGTTCGTGTTATGTTTGAGTCACTTTGCTATATTTCATGTTGTCTGGGTTTGGTTTCCTGTTTCAACATGATTCCTGTTGTTGTGCGAGTAATTCCTGTTTTGGTTTTGTGATGTGAGACTATTCGGCCTTCACATTTGTTTCTGGGTCATTCCATCTTCAAACTTTATTTTTCTGTCGCCACATCACACCTTTAGGCATTCCTAAGTGAAGTGATGACACACTTAGAAATTCAATTATGGGCGACATTAACTTTTTCCAGAATGAACTACTCTGTAACATGATTCGGTGCCATAGAGAATATTCTCAAATACGTATTTTAATCAAACCTTTTAGACATCAAATTGTGTTGAAATTACTCGACTTTTTTCTAAGTTACGAGGAATCACATAGTTGGGTCCTTGGGGTGATTTTAATAGTAGCTAAATATCAATACGGAAAAGATTGTTCATAGCTAAAACAGAGGGGTTCTGTGTCTGATTTTATCTGAGAGTAAAGTAAATGTTATTTACACACGTTCCACAAAAACACACACACACACAAACATACATATATATTTACAAGAAATACGGAAACATATTTTGGGTAGTTAATAAATTTCTCCCGTATTTTGTATAACGTTGATGAACGTACAAGTGTAGGAATAGCCCTAACGCACATAGCGAGCCGCCATCTTGAATTGGTTCATTAAATATTCATGTCAAAGGTTAATCGTAGCAAAACCAACGTTACAAAATGAGGAAGTCATTTAAACGTTATTGTAATCACCACAACTTTATTGGATACCGCGTTTTATTTTGACTCTGATAGAAATGAAAAGTAAGAGAAGTCAATCATGACTTTTTTAGTATATTTGACGACTATTACGTAATATTTGACAATATGTTGACCACCATTAGGCATTATAGGCCTACTGACACCTGATTCCGTACCGACAACATGATGGTTTCAAGTGTGACGTGACACTGGCGAATTTCTCCGAACAAGCGACAGGGGTGTTAGAGTTGCCTTTAAAATGGCATTAAATATGACAAGAGATAAAAAGTTTTAATATTGCTAGTTGCACGTTTCATATTTTTCTATATATTTGCTACATGATATTGCACATCCATTTCAGTCTGCCAAGCAACTTCTCTATTTTTTAATTTTTTGCTGATAAATTCTAATTTGGAACAATTCTGATTTTCAATTTGAAAGTACCTATGATGGGCATTCTTTATTTGTAGTAAATAGCTGATTTTGAGAGAAAGAAATTTTGTCTAAAATTTACAAAAAGAAAGTTACAGAGAAAGAAAGAGAGAGAGAGAAATTCTGTACATTCATGTCCATAAGAGAAAATTTACTTCTGAAAGATTATATATTATAAGAGATTCCCATGTAAAGCTTGAGAACAGTATGCATATGTAATATCACCTTTTGTATGGACTCATCTTCTCTCCTGATGTATTTTCATTCCTTTGACCTCCCATACTTATTAATTTTACACTATTATAAACAAAGAAATATCCTCTCCTTGTCTGTCCTATTTTAAAAAAAGAAACTTAAAAAAGATTTTTTTCCTGGGCAAGCTGCTCAAGAGTCGTGCAAAACATTGGTGCTTAGTGATGCAAATTATTAATTAATTTGCATCAATTTTAATTGTAGATTATCATACCAAAGGCTAATGTGATATGAGTGATATTTCCATAATTATATTTGTGGTTTTGGTATAATGTTTAAGTAAGATAGAGGTATGTTTGTTTGTTTGATTAGGGCTAAACGTCACGTTCAGATCTTCCTTCCTACCGCGATAAGGTGTCTAGCACAGTGAAGGAGGTAGAGGTATAGAGTTGTATGGCAAACCGTTTGGTTTTTTATTCATTAAATGCAGAATTATCTTAATTTCAAATACAGATATCTTTATTTCTACTATAAATAGTGATATCTATATTTTAATTAAAGATATCTCTATTTCTTGTCCAATTAAGATATCTCTGATTGAAATAAAATATTGCTAATTAAATTACAGATATCTCTATACTTTGTTGAATTAGAGATATCTCTATATCTTGTATGATTAAATATATCTCTATTTTAATTAGAGATATCTGTATTTGAATTAAAGATATCTCTACCGGGTTTTTCAATTAGAGCTATCTTTATTTCAATAAAAGATATCTCTATTTCATTTTGAGATATCTGTATTTTAATTAAATATATCTCTATACTACATAAATAATGATATCTCTATTTCAATTAAAGATATTTGTAATCAAAATACAGATATCACTATTTCTAGTACAATTAGAGATTTCTTTAATTCAAATACAGATATCTCTAATTAAAAGAGAGATATCTGTATTTAATGAATAAAAACCCAAACAGCTTGTCATAGAGTTGTCCCAAGCATGACATAACACAATCAAACAACATTATGATAAACATGTAAAAGGTATATAATGTTTAAAATTTGATATGTGTAGATCTAGACCACAAAGCAACAAATTATTATTCTTAAATTCATTGGATTTTCCGCTTCACTAAAATTAAAAATGCTGGGTAGACATTAAATCAAAACAGACCAATAAGAATTATGTGATTGTTTAAATGTGATATAAATGTGATGTTTCATTTACAGCAAAACCCAGATCAAAAATAAAGTGGTCAGACAAACTAATTTTTGAGCCATAGCTGGTCAAATATTCATTGTATTATGTAATATTTAATTGGTCGGAGGTCTTAAAATTTCAACTTTAAAATTATAGCACTACCCCAAATTAAAACTTGTTACTTATCCCTGATATTCAAAATGCTATTTGAATTTTATTGAGTTAACAACTTGTGTCAAATGTATCTACCAGCGCGGTGGTCCAGTGGTTAGGGCGCTCTCTTGTGTTGGTATCCACGGACAAGGGATCGAATCCAAGTCAGGTCAAAACCTAAGACTTTAAAATTAGGAAATCTTCTTGCTCCCTGAAAAGCTCCCAGCATTACTTGATAGGAGGAGGGCTGGTTGGCTCGGTGTCAGTATAATGTGACCGAGTAAAGTATCTTGTGTATGTGCCTGCGGCATGATATTTCAGTGAGACAGCAAAAGTTGCCATAAGTGTGCACTGTAGCAAGCAGGCACCGTCTCAATTTGACATATGCATGAGTTAAAGGGATGCTAAACCCCAATAAAACAAACAAACAATCAAATTTATCTATCATTGCCACATTTTGTTGACATTCATATGTAATAAATAAAATAAACTTTAATTTAATCATTTATATAGCCAATGAGTGAATATTGTCTTCTCCACTATTGAAAATACCAGCTTGTCAGCTATAGCAACACCTATTTTGCCTAGCAACACCTATTTTGCCTAGCAAAATCAACTTACATACATGTAAATGTTGTATGTGTAAACTGTTTAGCATAATCAAAAAACACATGAATGTTAATTGTTTTACAAACCAACAAGATTATTTCGAACCCACTTAATCCATTACAAAGCAAAACATGTGTTGAAGATTGCATGTCTATTGCAATCTTATTTTACCATAATCCAAGATAATGAGGTATACTTATGAAATAGTTTATGTCAACATGGTTCATACATTCAGAAAAAGTCACTTCCTAAATAAACAAGGTAAGAATTCTAGTGAGACAACATTTGGAGTAACCACACATATGTATGTGTCAAGATATCACTATAATGAGAAATAGTATATTTAGTGTATTCTATATTGTGCAATTATGTAAGGTATTGTTTCTAATATATATGGGTTTTTTTGTCAACACAACTTTGTTTCCACTTATTTTGGAAGTCTTAATTTTGTAAATATAAAGATATCAAGCTTGGCTTACTTGTCTAAATAGACTTCAGGAGAGAAAACTTGCCTTATTTGTCTAGTCCAAGCTTCAAATGTCTCACATACAAAAGAGCTACCTTAAAGCCTATACTTTAAATAATACATTATCATTCTCTTATTTTTAATGTTATACAAATGAAAAATTTATTGAAGATTTGAATCTAGGACTTTGATGAAGAATTACACAAAGAAATTACATATTAATTTTATATCAATTATCCAAGTTGTAGGGACTCTCATCCCCTCCACCCTAAATTATATATAAATAGCCATTTGAAATATCTTTACAATTTTTTCTTCCATTAGTCAAAAGTTCTATTTCAATCAAAAAGATTATGTGCCAAAAATTTGTGTGACTGTATTTTTATGCTTCGAATAATATAAATTCAAATTCAAATTCTTTATTTCCTATTCAGGGCTCCAGATAGGAAATGACCACTTTTAGTTTTAGTATTAAACACCAAACACCCTTTATAAAATTCAGACATATTAAGATTTTCAGAACTCTAGTAAAACTAAATGAAAAATTGTGGCCTTAAAATGTATAATTTAACATTTTTCAAAAACACATTTTTTATTGAAATGAAATTGTGTAATGTTAGTAAATAAAAGAAGATGTTTAAAAAAAATTGATATTATTAGGGTTTTTTTCTTTACTTAGAATGCAATTCGTAGTTGGCGCCGTCGATATTATTCACAAAATGTGTTGTCATCGTCCGCATGTTGCCAAGACTGGGTTTGGTACAGGGTGTATAGAGTGGCTTGTCACGCTGTATTTAGATATAAAATTCACTGGAACATATCAATATTAAGTCACGGATTCATTTTTGG